>CABFOV010001926.1:42402-66085 GCA_902141375.1 Timema poppense
AAAAAAAAAAAAAAAAAAAAATTGAGGATGTATAGTGTTTCTTGGAGTTGTTTTTAAGTTTCAATTGTTTCCAATAATAATGGCATGTTTAAGCCTTGGCTGTGTTCGAGAGTGTTGAGGCATTTAATTGTGATACGTTTATTAATCCCCTTCAAGAAAGACTCATTCAAATCCCGCTTGAGTTGAAATCAAATTTTTACCTAGTGAAAACTTATACTGGAACTTTGAATAGTTCGATACTTTTTATTTTACTTGTACTTTATTTTAATAGCGTATTAATATAAGTAAAAAGCATCCGTAAGGTAACTAACGGGAGATGAACCCACATTTTCTTGCATATATTCTAGTGGGAGCACCAGAGAAACTACATTTGAGAGCCTAATTACAGTTGATAAAACTACTTAGGAAAAAACCCTTGTACTATTTCACCTCGTAAATATATTATAATCTAAGAGATGGGCAGACTCTTATATTTCTTGGATCCAAATTTTAAATTTTCTTTCAAATCTCGAGTTGAAATTCAAATCCTAGAATCCTTACAAACACACAATTTAAGTTAAAATGAAAATGTTTAAAACAAAATTTAAAAAAAAGTTGTTTATAGCTTGGTTCCACTGACAAATATATTTTGTTTGTCACAATACACAAATAGAAAACTATTTTTTTAGTAAATGACTTATATTAATACAATTTGGTTCTATTTTGGTGATTTTGTTACCCTCCCAACTACACAAATCTTTCACTCAATGTAAGAACTGTCCAGGGGAGAGCTTTCACGTTATGTTACGGAGTGTACCACGTACTACTGTTGTTTAGCCATGTTGTGAAAAACGAAAGCCCTGCCATTTAGTATTTTATTCGTTTGTTTATCACGCCCAAATGCCTTCTTCGGTATAGTTTGTCCAAGTATCAATAATACCAAAACTTCGTGGCCTTTTGAAAAAAAAAAATCGTTATTTTGTAGATCCCATAAGCTTTTATCACAAATGATTGAAGTCTAATCATTCCTAGCATTTCTATTTTAGTAATTTTTGTTTTCTTCAGAATAGATCAAATTTATTGGCTGTGCTTTTTTCTAGAGTTTTGACGTCACGTCACGTGAATTCTGATCAAACACCATATATTTATTTAAGGTAAGTGAACGTTAAGTTGATGGTGATCTCGGCGTAAGGGCCTGAACGAAACTGGGTTAGGTAACTTAGGGTGAAATCTGAAGTGCAGACTATCGTTGCCTGGGATCCCACGATGACGAGAAGGCATGACAGTGGCGTCACCACATCTTGTTTCACTAACGACGTTCCATTGTCATTCCTTCTCTTTTGAACGCCCAATCTTTTTCGCCTGTAGCGTACTGTCTACAAAGCAACCACCGGAGTCGAAATAAAACTAGTGGGAGGAGAATGAGGTAAGGGCAGGGGGAATACCATGGGAACTCTCAGAATAGAAAGGAAAAAAAAGACTCACTGAAAACCTCCCCTAGCGAAACTCGATTTAGGTCATGAGGATGTAAATACAAAGCCTGAAAATAGAAGTTGTGAAAAACACCCTTTTAAAAAGGGTTAAAATGAAAAAAAGAACTAAAGAAGGTGATAGTGAAAGCTACGTGAGAGCTATTAATCACGTTGTTCTTTTGCATACTTGTTCACATACCATGTTTTTTTAAAAAGAATTGGAGGGGTTGAGCATTATTATCATTTAGACTTGAAGACGCAGCCAAATAGAACATTGGAGAAGTTGACGTACACTTAATTAATTGGGAGTATGAGGAACTAAGGGTAGTGTTTTTGCAGTTTTTATATACAAACTTTGTTTGGCCAAAATAAATAAAATATTACTCCAGTAGAGACTTAGTTTAATTTACTTCACAAGGTGATATAAACAGGGGTTGAATATCTGTCACGAGCATAGTGGCATTAGATGACAAACTTTTTAAATGAAAGAAAAACGTTGTCAATAAGTTCCAGGATACCCTTGTGAGATATTAAACAACTGTTATGGTCTCCATGTGAAGAATATTAAACTCTATCTGGAGCAATATTTTATTTATTTTGGTCAAACAAAGTTTCAAAATACTACTCTTTTCTCCCGTTTTATACACTCCCCCTTTGACATTTATATTATATTAACACATGTCATATCCACTTTGGTACTCAAATGTTCTAAATCTTCATTCTCGTAATAGGCTAGACTATCAATTATGAAGAGATCGAGGTTTGAATACCGGTCGATGTACTGAAGGTGTTTCCCCCCCTTAAATTTTGTCGCACTCTCACTTCACACAAATACGAGTACATTTCATCTGATTTATACCTTCTTTATCTCTATCACATTATCTGAGATGATTAATACACGTAAAACCCGGACGGGCATGAAGACGCGATGCTTGAAACAAACCAACTTGGTTTAGGGCAATATGCTTATTTTCACACATCAAGCCTCAGTTCCTAAGCAAGTAGGATGAACCTATATACTTCGTCATCGCCAACAGCACTGGGAATCGAATGAGGGCTACCTACAGTGAAAATTTATTTATATCAATAACTATCAAAATCGCAAATATACTTTGAACCTAAGCTGAACAACGTATGCACGCCGTTTTTCAATCTTATCCATTTTTTTTAATATGGTGGATACTCTAAGTTTTTTCGTTTATAGCTCATCTAAACTAATTTGAATATAAAATTATAAGCAATCGATTAAATGCCTATGGCATATTTTTTAAATGTTGACAAAGGTGATACTAACGTCCTAAGCCATGTGAACAACGGGTATTATCCATGAATTTAATATACTATTGAATATATTATTTGTTTTTCTTATTTATTATTATTATTACTATTATTATTAGCACCGCGTCTTACTACCCGTTTGGGCTATATGCACTAAGCTAATGTGTAATGGTAGGGTGATTGTGAGATGAAATGGAGGACCTACAATTTAAAGTGGAATCCGAACCACGGTGGAGGCCTGGAATTCCCCACATTCACAAGTTGTGATTAATACACGTCTGGTCAGAGGTGAAGGAAGGGTTTGGTAATCAGATAAATCTGTGCCGGGACCGAGGATTCAACCCCGGATCTCAGCACAGAAGTCTGACACCTTACCCCCTAGACCACCAGGTCACCTCTTTCTGTCTTATTTGATCACCCAAAATATATATTTATTTAAACTCAAGGAAAGCTTAATAGGCGATATTTTAACTTATAAAATCCAAAGAGTAATTTGCCCGAAATTAAATTTTAGACTGTAGAAATGATGAAAGCACCCATATATTGTAACACTATTGATTAATGGATCCACGCTTTGGGCGTCAATTGTTACACTCTGGAATCAATCACCGCGCATTGGGCGTCGATTGAAACACTTCGGATTAATTCCCTGATATAATAATGCTGATGATGTACATGTTGTCTAAAGCTCCGTGGTCGAGCACCTATCATCACTGTACGGAAAAGATACCGTTTAACCAGCTGTCTATATCTCCGTGTTCGAGCACTAATTAAATGGGTATAGTAATAAAATTGAAGAAAGAGAACTGTTGATGGCTGTTTATTCACACATGGTTTATTTAAATGACACCTGTTAATTATGCATACATATTCCAATTAAATGTTTTATATCACTGCACACTTGTGATATTAATGTAAGTTACTTTAGACTGTGACTGCCAATGTGTGGCTCTGACTGCGTTGTGCGTGGGCGGGATCTCCCGGTGTAGATGTTTGGATCCCGGAGATTCCTTAAATATACGCACAATGGTTTATATATGACATACCGCTTGCCTCTTTCTCCTCTAGTTAACAGTGTTGAATCTAACTAATAAAAAGAGTCCTGGTGGCATGTTTTGTGAAGGCTAGCTTCTTATTGGTATAGGGGATATGCGTCTTCGGCCAAATAGGCCCTACTGCGAAGTTGTTCCTTTTAACAGGAATTGACGCAGTTATTCTTTTAACAGGAAAGATGGTATAAGAAATATATTTTAGTGGTGAAATCCTTTTCACATTGTTACTAAGAAGTGCATGTTTCTTCATGGATGAACCTTAAAAGGATACTCTACATACATTACTTTAAAGAAAAATTACTTTCATACATGACTTTTTACATAATTTGGATTAATCCAAACCAATATCATTACAATATAATGAAATTTGTGTATCACATCATGTTGTATTCGTCAAAAAGTTAGTGTGTTTACTTACGAAACAATTATTTGTCTTAACAATTTTTTTTTAAATCTTCAGGAAAGTTTCAATTTACATTCATACTACAAACTTAATTTCCATATACAAAGAATTATAAAATGGTATAGGCCACCTTCAAACATACAAAGCTTATTTTAGATCATGAGGTACTGTTTTACTGTGGAATATGACGGATAATATATTATTAACAATTTAATACCAACTTACATGAATCATTGTTGATTACACAAGCATGATTTAGAGTAAATGTATTTTTTTAGTACTTTGTTATTGGTTGTCTCTTTAAAGTGAGTAGGTTTACAAAATCCTATTGCGGTAACTTAAAAACATAGAGGGAGTGAAGTGCATTGTTCACAGAACTACTAATACGATTGTAGTAGCAATAAAAAAATTTGTTCACAGAACTACTGGTTAGACTTTAGTAACATAAAACACGGAGGAGCGACGTCTACTGTTCACAGAACTACTAGTAAGACTGTAGTAACGATAGTAGCATGGAGAGAGCAAAACCTACTGTTCACAGAACTACTGGTAAGACTGTAGTAACGATATAACATAGATGGAGTGAGGTCTACTCTTCCCAAAACTACTGGTAAGACTATAGTAACGATAATAACATGGAGGGAGTGAGGTCTACTGTTCACAGAACTACTAGTAAGACTGTAGTAACGATATAACATAGAGGGAGTGAGGTCTACTGTTCCCAAAACTACTAGTAAGAATGTAGTAACAATATAACACAGAGGGAGGGAGGTCTAATGTTCCACAGACCTACTAGAAAGACTGTAGTAACGATATAACATAGATGGAGTGAGGTCTACTCTTCCCAAAACTACTGGTAAGACTGTAGTAACGATAATAACATGGAGGGAGGTCTACTGCTCACAGAACTACTAATAAGACTGTGGTAACGATAGTAGCATGGATAGAGCAAGGCCTACTCTTCACAGAACTACTAGTAAGACTGTAGTAACGATAGTAACATGGAGGGAGGGAGAACTACTGTTCACATAACTACTAGTAAGACTGTAATAACGATATAACATAGAGGGAGTGAGGTCTACTGTTCACAGAACTACTAGTTTAATCTAATCAACCTTTACATAAATATTATACGCGTTTCTGAATTCGGTACCGTTTAGCTCAGATTACCATTCTGTTTCGTCCCATTTGAAAACAGTTTCCAAGATTACTTTGGAATCTCTTTGATCACGAAATCCTTGAAGCTTCCTTACTCCTTCTGAGGACAGCTGCTATTTCAACTGGTGTTTCCCACAATTCTTCCTTCCCCTCTTTCTTCCATACTGTATGTGTGTGTGTGTTTCTATAAACGTCAACCCTTTTTGCCCACTGACCTGGAAAACAAGGACAGGTATCCTGGACTTTGGGACCGTAATGATTTGCATTTGCCGCAGTGAAAGGAATTCATAAAATATGTTTTGCTTTCTTTCACTGTAAAGAAGGAGAGTGAATATCTTCAAATAGATGTAAACAAGATAAGATGGACAGTTTTAGCCGTCTTTTCTTTTTCCTTGGAAATAAAATATGAAATATTTTTGTGTTCAGTTAGTCTGTGTGTTTTTATTTTTTTAGATGTTAAAGCCTTTTAGAAAAATTTAATATACCACTACCCTTCTAATTGATACATTTCAAACAAACTTGGTATGTATGGCTGCCACTTCTACTACCTCGTGAACCGGAAAGACAACGATCTTTTTTGTGCCTGGTAAAAAAGGGGAGAGGGGACCGGGAAATTTAACCAGGAAAAACTACTAAAGGGCTGGAATTGTAAGATTTTTTTTCTTGCATTAAACTACAATCGTAAATATTATCTGTAAATTGCATTTATTTTTAAAAAAATCCATAAAATATTTCCCTCTCGTAGCCTTTATAAAACCACATTATGAGCCGTATTCACATCCCTCAATATTTCTTAGCAAATATTGTACCTTAGACGACCTCTCATAGTGCATCCAGCCCATTTTTGTAAAAAACATTTTGCAGCCTGTAATTATTCAAGGTTAAATTATCTTCTCATTTCAGACAAATTAAATGTATATATATAAATTGAGATTTCTTCTGGAAAATCTGGAAATCAAAGGGAACTTTACACTAATAAGATATTGGCAGCACTAATAACTATAAAGTGGAATTTCTTCCCGTTTCTATTCTTTTCTATTTTAGAGAAAGTGCACCTGTGTTTTTGTTGAGAGAGAGTTGAAAACCATTTAGGAAAAGCTACACTTAGTTCACACGAACAGGATTCAAACACCCACCTCCCCGTCACCAGCAGTCCATTCTTTGGCAAGTGTGACACCTCAGACAGTTCGACAACCGAAGTGGATGTTAAACTTGTGTAGTGAATAAAAACGTTGGTTCCTAACTCTACAAACATTAAAAAAGAATTAAAATGAAAACAAAATTTTATGATTAAGAATCAAATAACCAAAGCTATCATATATGTTTTAATACGGATTTAACCAAAACTAGATATCATATTATGAAAATTAAACCCCGACACCTGGACATTGGAATTGAACCTGGGAACTTTGGCTTAGTACGCCAATTCTCTAACCACTTAGCTATTCAGGAATCGTCCTGTCCGCAGCTATGAGCTATAAACATAATTTGTACCAGAGATTTGACCCTGGTCACGAATTCAATTAAAATTTGTTTGCATATATAACTAATATATAACTTCCAACTAATTCTGCAAAAAGGAATTTAATCAAATTCATGATCAGCTAGAAGGAACCATTCGCAGTTTCAATAACAATTCAGATAAATTTACAATATAAAATAATTTGCAAGTACAAAATTGAAAATAAATTTTATGTTTGCACAATAACATTTTAATCATCGAGGAAAAAATCAGTATATTGATAAAAGGGATAAATGAGATATATTTACTTTCTTTATGGAATAAAGAACTCGAAATTTCATTGCTGCATTTACAAAAGTAAGTCAGCTATCTTAATCTTGAGCTGGCGAGAACCATTGCATCTCATGTCCATTACATCGCGTTCTTGGTACAAATACATTGCAGGTCCATCACGTCGTGTTTATGTTACAGATACATTGCAGGTCCATCATGTCGTGTTTTGGTACAAATACATTGCAGGTCCATCACATCGCGTTCTTGGTACAAATACATTGCAGGTCCATCACGTCGCGTTTATGGTACAAATAAATTGCAGGTCCATCACGTCGTACTTATGGTACAAATACATTGCAGGTCCATCACGTCGTGTTTTGGTACAAATACATTGCAGGTCCATCACGTCGTGTTTATGGTACAAATACATTGCAGGTCCATCACGTCGTGTTTTGGTACAAATACATTGCAGGTCCATCACGTTGTGTTTTGGTACAAATACATTGTAGGTCCATCACGTAGTGTTTATGGTACAAATACATTGCAGGTCCATCACGTCGTGTTTATTGTACAAATACATTGCAGGTCCATCACGTCGCGTCCTTGGTACAAATACATTGCAGGTCCATCACGTCGTGTTTTTGTACAGATACATTGCAGGTCCATCACGTCACATTTATGGTACACATACATTGCAGGTCCATCACGTCACGTTCTTAGTACAAATACATTGCAGGTCCATCACGTCGTGTTTTGGTACAAATACATTGCAGGTCCATCACGTCGTGTTTATGGTACAAAATACATTGCAGGTCCATCACGTCGTGTTTTGGTACAAATACATTGCAGGTCCATCACGTCACGTTTATGGTACAAATACATTGCAGGTCCATCACGTCGTGTTTATGTTATAGATACATTGCAGGTCCATCACGTCGTGTTTTGGTACAAATACATTGCAGGTCCATCACGTTGTGCTTATGGTAAAAATACATTGCAGGTCCATCACGTCGTGTTTATGGTAAAAATACATTGCATGTCCATCACGTCGTGTTTATGGTACAAATACATTGCAGGTCCATCACGTCGTGCTTATGGTACAAATACATTGCAGGTCCATCACGTCGTGTTTAAGGTACAAATACATTGCAGGTCCATCGCGTCGTGTTTTGGTACAAATATATTGCAGGTCCATCACGTCGTGTTTTGGTACAAATACATTACAGGTCCATCACGTCGTGTTTATGGTACAAATACATTGCAGGTCCATCACGTCGTGTTTATGGTACAAATACATTGCAGGTCCATCACGTCGCGTTCTTGGTACAAATACATTGCAGGTCCATACCGTCGCGTTTATGGTACAAATACATTACAGGTCCATCACGTCGTGCTTATGGTACAAATACATTGCAGGTCCATCACGTCGTGCTTATGGTACAAATACATTGCAGGTCCATCACGTCGTGTTTATGGTACAAATACATTGCAGGTCCATCACGTCGTGTTTTGGTACAAATACATTGCAGGTCCATCACGTCGTGTTTATGGTACAAATACATTGCAGGTCCATCACGTCGTGTTTATGGTACAAATACATTGCAGGTCCATCACGTCGTGTTTTGGTACAAATACATTGCAGGTCCATCACGTCGTGCTTATGGTACAAATACATTGCAGGTCCATCATGTCATGTTTTGGTACAAATATATTGCAGGTCCATCACGTCGTGTCTATGGTACAAATGCATTGTAGTTCCATCACGTCGTTTTTATGGTACAAATACATAGCAGGTCCATCACGTCGTGTTTTGGTACAAATACATTGCAGGTCCATCACGTCGTGTTTATGGCACAAATACATTGCAGGTCCATCACGTCGTGTTTTGGTACAAATACATTGCAGGTCCATCACGTCGTGTTTTGGTACAAATATATTGCAGGTCCATCACGTCGTGCTTATGGTACAAATACATTGCAGGTCCATCACGTCCTGTTTTGGTACAAATACATTGCAGGTCCATCACGTCACGTTTATGGTACAAATACATTGCAGGTCCATCACGTCGAGTTCTTGGTACAAATACATTGCAGGTCCATCACGTCGTGTTTATGGTACAGATACATTGCAGGTCCATCATGTCGTGTTATGGTACAAATACATTGCAGGTCCATCACGTCGTGTTTATGGTACAGATACATTGCAGGTCCATCATGTCATGTTTTGGTACAAATACATTGCAGAGTCCATCACGTCGCGTTCTTGGTACAAATACATTGCAGGTCCATCACGTCACGTTTATGGTACAAATACATTTCAGTTCCATCACGTCGTGTTTATGGTACAAATGCATTGTAGTTCCATCACGTCGTTTTTATGGTAGAGATACATTGCAGGTCCATCACGTCGTGTTTTGGTACAAATACATTAAAGGTCCATCATGTCACATTTATGGTACACATACATTGCAGGTCCATCACGTTGCGTTCTTGGTACAAATACATTGCAGGTCCATCACGTCTTGCTTATGGTACAAATACATTGCAGGTCCATCACGTCGTGTTTATGGTACAAATACATTGCAGGTCCATCACGTCGTGTTTTAGGTATAAATACATTGCAAGTCCATCACGTCGTGTTTTGGTACAAATACATTGCAGGTCCATCACGTCATGTTTATGTTACAAATACATTGCAGGTCCATCACGTCACGTTTATGGTACAAATACATTGCAGGTCCATCATGTCATGTTTTGGTACAAATATATTGCAGGTCCATCACGTCGTGTTTATGGTACAGATACATTGCAGGTCCATCATGTCATGTTTTGGTACAAATACATTGCAGGTCCATCACGTCGTGTTTATGGTACAATTACATTGCATGTCCATCACGTCGCGTTTATGGTACAAATACATTTCAGGTCCATCACGTCGTGCTTATGGTACAAATACATTGCAGGTCCATCACGTCGTGTTTATGGTACAAATACATTGAAGGTCCATCACGTCATGCTTATGGTAAAATACATTGCAGGTCCATCACGTGGTGTTTATGGTAAAAATACATTGCAGGTCCATCACGTCGTGTTTATGGTACAAATACATTGCAGGTCCATCACGTCGTGCTTATGGTACAAATACATTGCAGGTTCATCACGTCGTGCTTATGGTACAAATACATTGCAGGTTCATCACGTCGTGTTTTGGTACAAATACATTGCAGGTTCATCACGTCGTGTTTTGGTAAAAATACATTGCAGGTGCATCACGTCATGTTTTGGTACAAATACATTGCAGGTCCATCACGTCACGTTTCCCCCACCTCTCTACATACAGCTAACCCTACTCTGACGTACAGCGAATAGGAATAAAGGGGCGTATATATACAATTACATCGCATCACAAATAAATTGCGTGTTCATTATATCGCTTTTTGCTAGGACAATGGTCCCGACTCTCACCTCTGACTCTCACTTTGAAGGTAGGGCTGGCTGGATAAAAGGATAGTGTGCCTGTATCTCCCTTCATACTTTCACTTTGAAGGTGGGGCAGATTGGAAGGATAGCGTGCCTGACTCTCCTCTCTGACTCTCACTATGAACGTTGGACTGTTTGTAAGGATAGCATGCCTGATTCTCCCCTCTGACTCTCACTATAAAGGTGGGGCTGGTTGAAAGGATAGTGTGCCTGACTCTCACTTTGGAGGTGGGGCTGGTTGATTGAATAGTGGGTCTGACTCTCACTTTGAAGCTAGGGCTGATTGCAGGGTTATTGACTCTGATGCTCACCTCAGACTCTCCCTATGAAGGTAGGGCTGGTTGAAATTATAGTGTTACTGACTCTCACTTTGAATGAAGGGCTGGTTGAAAGAATAGTGTTCCCGACTCTCAGCTCTGACTAATTCACTGTGAATGTGGGGCTGGTTAAAAGGATATAATGCCTGACTCTTCCCTATGACTCTCACTTTGAAGGTAGGGCTGGTTGAAAGGATAGTGTACCTGACTCTCAACTCTGACTCTCACTTTGAATATATAGCTGGTTGAAAGGATAGCATGCCTGACTCTCATCTCTGACTCTAACTTTGAAGGTAGGGCTGGTTTAAGGGATAGTGTGCCTAACTCTCACCTCTGACTCTCACTTTGAAGGTATGGCTAGTTGAACGGATAGTGTGCCTAACTCTCACTTTGAAGGTAGGACTGGTTGGTCGGATAGCATGCCTGACTTTCACCTCTGACTCTTATTTTGAATATAGGGTTGATTGAAAGGATAGTGTGCCTAACTCTCACCTCTGACTCTCACTTTGAAGATGGGGCTTGTTGAAAGAATAGTGTTCCCGACTCTCAGCTCTGACTAGCTCACTTTGAAGGTGGGACTGCTTAAAAGAATAATGTAACTTATTCAAAACTTAAATAAACTCCACCATAACCGAAATGCCTAGGCAACTGGATCTACAACATTCTTAAAATAACTACACTATAGTTTTGTTTTTTACTTCTATGGAAAAAATTGTCTAGATAAAAAGTTATAATTTTAATTTGTAATTTATATTCTCATTTTATTATTTAATCTTTTCTTTTCGTTGCACCACAGCAATTTGAATTTACAAATTCAAGTCTCCAAGATTTTTAAGGATATTCGATTTTTGGTAAGCTAGAAACTCTCCCCCTCCCAAGGGAAGTCATATGACTCTTCATTCCTATTGGTTATACGACAGAGTAGGGTTAGCTGTGTGTAGAGAGGAGGGGGAAACGTGACGTGCTGGACCTGCAATGTATTTGTACCATAAACGCGATGTAATGGACACTCGATGTAATGGACATGCGATGTAATGGACATGCGATGCAATTGAATACACCCATCTTGAGCTAGATCAATCCAGTCACCCTCATTACATATATTTAGCTAGTTCCAGTCCACCTAATCACACCCTATCTCTAACTTGAACTAGTTCTATCCAGTCCACTTTGTTATAACCTATCTGTTTCAGGTAAATTCTAATTTTATCCTCCCAACTGCGTCTAGTCCCAATGTTATCTTCTCATTTGGTTTTTAATGTTATATCATACCTATTGCAAAATTCTGTACAATCTATTTGAGTGACAATATTTTTGTTCAATTTATTAGCCTAGTCCCTTTGTTAAGGGTAAAAAATTATTTCTATCACATATTTTATGCCCTACTATTCCCCTCCAATTTTTTCTATCACTCTCTTGGTATTGGAACGTAAATTTATAATTTTTTCATGCGCCAAATTACTGTGAAGCCTATTTATTATTGGTGTTAAAGTTAAAATCGCAATTATTGTATATTTAAAAAAAAAATTGTGCTAACACCTAATCTAATTGTGTAGGATTAAATCTTAGTCTATGAGATTTAAACAACGCTTAAAGTTGAGCCAATATTTGTATTTGCTTCCACGTCAAAGGCTCAACAACAAAAACTAATTAATATTAATGATACATTCCAGTATTATTTTTCTGTTTAAAGATGAAAATAGGTTTTTAAAAAGTATAACTTGCCACAGGTATTTAGTAAAAAATTATAGGATTAGCATGGCTTATCTTGTGTTCTCACATTTATTTTAACTGAAAAGTTTTTTTCTGGAAAATTATACCTTACAGGGCGTTGAAAATATTAAAACTTTTTTATGGCTCTAAAAATATAGTAATACAAATATATAAATATCTTATATCATTTTTTTTGCATAGTCTACACTTTTATTTAATTTGGTTTATTAATACTCAAACCCGCATGAATAGTAACCTCTTTTATTTAGTTCGTACGTTTTAACATATGGGTCACATAATAACTTAATCCACGCATTAGGATTTAGGAGGGCAATTTTAGGAAAATCACATACTTTATCAGGGATAGGGGCTGGGAAAAATAGTGAGAAAACAGAGCTGGAAAACCACCCTTACAATACCAAACCAAGATTTAAACCTCCTTTCCCACCACAGTCGATGTGTTAGCAAACACAGGTTCACAAACCGACTCACACATAGATAAAAGTAGTTTTTATCTGACCGTAATAAAAAAATAGAATACAAACTAAAATGGTTTTGGGACTTATATGAAACGAATTTAATTTATTACCTTGTCACAACAATATGTGTTATATATGTCGTACTTAATTCCAACACAAATTTCACATACTTGAATCGGACTGTGCTCTTCGAAAAATACTTGGTCTCATTCGAATCTTCTGATTACAGTTTTCAACTCGCTGTTGTAAGTCCGCTAAATTTTTTGGAGACGAATACGATACAAACTTTAAGTTTCCTCGGACAAAAAAAAATTACAATGGATTTAAGTTGGGGTTGGTTTGGACCTCCTTGACCAATCCATCACATCTAGTTGCATGAGACCCCTGCAACCTGTCTAGGACCATTTAATTAATTCCTTGACACTTACAATAACGAGTTGAAAATGGTCGTCAGAAGATGAGGCCAGGGATTTTTAAAAAACACGCAGTAATCTGATTCATGGATGAGATATTTGGAAATGTAAGTATAACATGTAGAACATCTTTTGTTGTAATAAGTTAATACATGTGTAATCTAAACCCATTATAACATTTCATTTTCTCATCCAAATATGTTTAATACTGAAAGAATAAATTCCCTGTATCTTTTTGTGAGTTTGTTTAGTGATTCATTTTACTTTTTCGGTATCTTACAGGTAAAGAAAGTATTGTGATCGTAAAAAAAAATTAAACTCGAGATTTTGATGAATGTTGACGTTTCATGACCCCCAGAATCCAAAAAAATATCCTGTCGCGGGTTTTCCACCATTTTGGAAGGAAAGTCAGCCATATTGGATTTAGTGCACGCGTTTAGCTTTTACAATATATTTCCAAAAGTAGTTGTCGTAGTCTCTTGAATTATTTTTTATTTTGTTCCTTACATTATTTAAATAATATATTTTATATTCAATATTGTGCTATGACCAACCATTTTCTCAAAATATCAGGATTAAACAAAAAAAGATGACTGTTAAACAATTTTTTTTATGCAATGTAAAATTTTTCATGCACAAAATATGGAAAAAATGTTTACATACAATTTTTTTAAAATTTTACTGACCTTCAAATTATGTATACTAATGTCTGGCCAGATTATGTCACAGATATGAAAAGAGGTGTCTTTGCAGCTCAAGTTAAACATAATACTTAATTTCCCTAAGTATTCTAATCCTGAAATGAAATGTTTCCTGTTGACACCGTAGTTGTGTATCAATAAGCATCGTTCCTCGATATTTATCAGTACTTGCATAGTTTACAATGAACACTTTACATATCATTAATGTGTTCGGTAAATATAGTAGAAAATACTCTAAATCTAAAGTGTAGTGTGTGTGTTATATGAGGAACAAAATCAGTGCATATTCATTTCATGTTGTGGACACTCTTGTATAGTGTATGTGTCATCTCAAATTAATTTATGGAGCAATGTTCTCTTCGTCCCTGCCCCCATGCAGGTGGGGAAACAGTTAGGTTAAGTAATAAAAGGCTTAATACCACTCAAGAGCTTATTCAGTCAAAGGGTGATGGACTAGCTTCTGAACAAGAGAGCTCTGAGGAATTTATTGTACATGTGGACTGTAGAAAGATTATACCAGGTGTGTGGCAGTTGGCACCAGGCCCTCCCCTAAAATACAACCACAGAGGGTAGTGTTCCACTTTAAAACTCAATGTCTACTCTGTGAACGTCCTTGCACTGATACTAATATATTGAGAAACCCTGAGAAACAGGCAGGGAGAGAGGGCTGTGACCACCTTGAATTTTTTGTACATAAAACTTGTCAATTCACCCGTAATAGAGAAGAGTGTGAATGGCTCATTGAGATGCATACACGGATATCTGGAGTAATCGACCCCGTTGCTTTTTGAGGACGTTAAATAGAAGTGAGTCCAAAAGGTCCCATCTATTCTATTCAAAATATACCTCAAATACTTATTTGACTGGACTATAAACTATTTTGCTGATCGGGCTAAAAATTGGTGGTATCTAGGGTGTTCATAGGGTTGCCCCGAGGGATTTAAGTATTGGATATCTAACCCTAAAATTAAGGGTAGTTTACTAAAAGGCAAAAAGATAATAATTATATTTTCTCAAAATCAGCTCTAACGATTTTGATTAAATTTCATTTCTGAACATTTATGAAAATTCTAAATAAAATGGCTACCCTCAATATTTCGATAAAATGACTTTAAGGGCTTGGGTCTGATGTGTAATTTTTTTTATCATATCTCCGTAACTCTTTAAGATATTAAATTACTTATCATTGCCATTATGTAGGTATATTTGTGATACAAATCTTTTATTTGAAACCTATTTTTATAAATCTATTAACTTTGAAGTTATACTCAATTATATAAATATTTTAACTTTTCAAACAGTAAAAGTAAAGAAAATATGTTGACCGTAGAAAAAATCTAACCCAAAATGTTAATGGATGTCGATGTCTCAACACTAAACAGTGGTTTTTGCAATGCCATCTGTCTGTGTGTTTGTTTGACCCTAAAATTGGTTATAAAGAGTTTAATTAAATTTAATTTATAAGCATTGATCAATATTTTAAACAGGATGGCTACTCTAATTTATTTAGAAAAATTACTTTAATGGTTCCAATCTGATGCGTAAACGCAAATATATATATATAACTTTTCCAACACTAATAGTCAAATATTGTGGCCGTAAAAAAAAAAATCTAACCCAAGATGTTGATGGATGCCAACGTTTCATGACCCCCCAAACTCTAAAAAGTGGTTTTTGCAATGCCGTCTGTCTGTGTGTCTGTATAACCCTAAAATTAAGAGTATTTTACTAAAGGATGAGGAGAGAAAAATTAGATTTTTTCAAAATCGGCTCCAACGATTTTGATTAAAATTCGTATCTAAGCGTTGTTTAAGATTATAAACAAAATTTATATTTTCTTTTTCGTATGAAAATGAATTTAGGGTACTTTACACAAACGGAAATTTCCTTAACTCCACAATTATTTAAGAGACTAAATAACTTATCATTGAACAATTTTAGTACTATCAAAATTTAAAAAAAAACTTTTATTCTAAATATATTTTTATAAAACCAATGGTTTCGGAGATATTGGTAAATATATTAATATAATTTTGTGAGCTTTAGTGGTACAGAGATACTATACTTAAGTTTTAACGCAATAATTCTCTAATTCCATAGAGTAAGTAGATAAGTAGGTTTCTTAAAAAGTGTATTTTCTTTTTCTGTAACCTCTTAAGGGAAATTTTTATACAGCAATTACCTATATCTATCATTTTAGACTCAAAAGTCAATATTTACATTTTTTATTGATCTACATTTTTAAATGAGGAATTTAACAAAAATGTGATAACCATAAGACGTGCAACTCATAATAAAAGTCAAAAATTTTATCCGGAAGTCGAAATTTTAATACAAAGTATTTACCCTTGTGAACCCAATATCGATTTTTTGTTGGTCGAAATATACTATTAAGGACATTAATTCTTTAAAAAGAAAATCGTAATATTAAAATCCGGGAGTCAAAAAATATTGAACGTAAGTATAACGCAATGTTTGGTTTGGAAGTGTATATTTATTTAGTTTCACATATATCACGAGTTTTGATTAAATATATCCATTTTTAAACAATGGAGCGAGAAAGTCCGTGTGGAATTCCATACCATTTATTATCCATTTTAATGAGTACCACCATATCCTACATTTCTGAATTCTCTTTTTAACATACTTTATATACATCCTGACGCCTTTGTGTTCATGTTTACCGTTGAGGATCATACTTGGAACTCAGAATATCTTGACACAAAAATAGTTTCATTAAAACCCACTTAAGTGACCACACGTTCTAAGACGTCACTCTAGTAATAAACTAGATTGCAGATCCCGGTAGGTTATACTGAGAACGAATTTCTTAAATGGGTTTCCACTATCTTTCCACGTAAATGATCATACACTTCCTCTAAATACAACCTTCCTCATCCCTAACACTCAATGTAATTAGTATATAGGCATATAGCCTGAACGTTTAGTATGACGCGGCGATTGAAAAAATTTCACGAACATACTAACATTTCAAACATGCATGCATTTTGATTTATCTATAACCTTTTAAATACTCGGATTACTAATTATTACAATCTATTATCATCGTTATAAGAAAAGCCTTCTAATTTTGATATTTTCCTAAATTGCTTTCTACATCCTTCTCGAGACCAAGGCCTTGTTCAGTAATGGACACATGGCGTGTGTCCCCCTCCTTCACCACCTATTTCCGTGATTTATATAATGATAAATATAATCAACGTGAAACCGTGCATAATACATTAGTTTCAATTTGTTCATGCCGGATAGACACTATATGAAAGGTAAGTAGTTTCTACCACTATACTCTAAAAAAATACCACTATTTGTTTCACTTAAATAAACAAAGGAAGTTTAATCTTTAATATGTATGTAGTTTCTAACAATATACTTATTCACTAGGAAAAATAATATTATATACTAGCTAATTGCCCATTCTTCTCATGGAATTTGTTTTATACACGTAGCTAATAATAAATATAGTTGTGAATATCAAATGATAAGTGAATTGTATATTTGATATTAATATCTTTTTACAGAAAATAAACAAACCCTCGTTAGATATAAACAACTGTCGAATACAATAACATAATGTTTATAAAATTAGTATCATTACTGCTTCCCATAGTTTATTAGCTATAGCGCTGGGAGGTATAAACAATCAGCGTTCTACTGCCATCATTTTCTTTCATGATGGCTCTCAATTATAATTTATAAACCTTTCAAACTGGTCCAATGAAAATTTGATAAGCAGAAGCTAGTAAAAAGGTCAAAAAGTAGTGTTTTGTATCCACCATATTGAAACAAAATGACTGATGCCCATTTTAATTAGTCTATGTTAACTGGACGTCAGTTCCATGAGAAATTTCATCACAATTTGTGTTTGTTATTTTTTTGCGTTTATATAATAAGAGAACTACAGCGTTATGTTTGTCTGTACAGTTTTCTCCACAGCAGCTTAAAGTTTTTTTAACTTTATTTAACAACGCATCTTACTATCCATTTGGGTTATACGTTTATGTGTTAATAATGTTAATGAGTTATGGATAAGGAAGGTTGAATTTAGATTAAGTGGGATTGAACCATGACCTTTCCTTCATCGGCAGTCTAGTTTATGGCGAGAGTAGCGCCTTAGACCATGCGTCTACCAAAGCAAGTTTTTTTGAACTAATTTAATTATTAGAGCCAAGTCAGATACAAACAAATATTACCTTGGAATGAATAGGTTGAAATATGTTCATCTATCCTCTTCAAGATACCCAGGGTTCTACAACTTTCTACAAACAATATCTAGGTCAAATTTATAATTTTAAAAATAGCTATACATTAAGCTTGTCTTAGCAAGAAATTTAAACCTGAGAATAAATAAAACAATGGTTTCACCGGTGGCTCTCTACGGTTAAGAAACATGTTTTCTCACTCTATATTATGGGAAGAAATTTAGGGGGTTCGAAAACAAAATATTTCTGTGAAGCATTGGTTCTGGAACGGGGGCCAACTCAGCCTTGTGAGGACAAATGAGGATATACTTGAATGAAAGAAGGAGGCGACATAATTATGAGCTACATACCTTATAGTCATCGCCAGATATTGTTAGGGTGGTCAAATCTCGCAGTTAGTGTGAACAAAACATGCATCGGGAATGTAAGAAACTGTGGTTGTTGAGACATAGAGGAGTGAAATTAGGAACTACTAATATTGATAGGCAAACCTAATGGTAACAGGCAAGTGGGAAGACCTAGATGTGGATACAAGTAGAATATTACAGTAAAATGGTTCTGGAAGAGATAAGGGGTAATGATGTGGACTGAATAGAACTGGCTCAAGATAGGGATAGGCTGTAATGATGTGGACTGGATAGAACTGGCTAAAGATAGGTATAGGGTGTAATGAGGTCGACTGGATAGAACTAGCTTAAGAAAGAGATAGGTTGTAATGATGTGGACTGGATAGAACTGGCTCAAGATAGGGATAGGGTGTAATGAGGTTGACTGGATATAACTATCTTAAGAAAGAGATAGGGTGCAATGACGTGGACTGGATAAAAATCGCTCAAAATAGGATAAACAAGATTGAAACAAGAAATTCTGGGCCTCTTTTTATTTTATATTCAACATTGATCCTATGACACTCTTTTTAAAACAAAAAATCATCAGCCTTTTTTACAATTTAATCGACCTCGATCCTTCATTTATGACACAGGCTCATGAACCGACCTCAATTTGAAGTGGTACCTCACATCACATTCGCAAAATATTACTCTCGTCACCAGCCCAAACCCTTCATCCTATTTTCCGGTGACGAGGGGAAACCTCCCTTTGCCCACAAATCAGTTTCTCGCTTCCTGCTGTCTTAATGACGCTGACAGCTGATTGACATACTAATCCCCGCTCCCCCTTTTCCTCCTCGTATTTTTGGTTGAGTTGTGTTACTCTGGGGACATTCTTCTGTGTTGTTTATTAATGTGTGGGTCATAAAAACCACTTTCTCTCTCGCTCTGTATGTACGTGCGTGGCTTTCATATTGCCTTTCGACAGATCCATTACGACAGAGATGTGCTAGTGTAAACCAAAAATCTTCATAGATTTCGAAGAAAATGATTTTTTATTTTAAAAAAATAATCAAACGCTCTAGATCAAATAAATTATTCCTCTAAATATTTTTTCTCATTATAATTTCAGATACAGAGTGAAAATATTTGTTCTTGATTTGTAAATATTCTAAAACCTAAGTAATTATTATATTAATTTTGATATTGAATATCACTTTGTCTATGATTTAAGAAAATCACTTGATATTAATACCCGTCAGGACTATACGAATTTTAATTACGCTAATGAAATGAGGAAGAGATTAATTTTATTAAAATATACCTACATTTGCGTGAAAGAAGATTGGGAAATAATGTTGGAAACAATACTATCAGTGTTTCTGGCAAGGATTCAAACCTCCTACATTTCCGTTAGCGGCAAATCAGATAATAAATATGAGCGTGACATAATGTAAACGTGCCCATCAATGTGGGATTGTGGTCAGAGCTCCTGGCTACAAATATAGAGGTTCCGGGTTCAATATCCGGCACTTCCAGAATCTTTCTGTGAAGCAGTGAATCTGGACTGGGGCCAACTAGGTCTAGGGAGGACAATTGAGGAGCTATTTAAATACAATTAGTGTTTCCAGTTTAAAATACTGATAATAACGACCAAATGGTTTGTTGGGCTGACCACATGACACATCTATCCTCAAATATTAGCACTATCTACATAAACATGTGGCGGGCTTACGTGATGCAGATTTTTTATCACTATTATTTTAGTCTTTTTGATTATGTTTATTTATTTTAACATCTTAAGACATATTTGCCATTTTTGTTTAACTAGGTTTAGCAGCGTATAGCCTGAACGAGTAATAAGACACGGTGCTAACAAAATAATAATAATAATAATAACAGGTGACCGTTGAATCTTCCGCTGGAATTCTTTCAAATTTATTTTATATTACAAAACAGAATATTAGCCCAAGTATTTTAAACTACTACTTATATAAACAATTTTCAAACTAAATGTTACTATGTCCACTTTAACAGAAGATTTCGCTTAATTTTCAATGAATTGCTAAGTTTTAGCCCTAATATAATTGTGTCCACGCACCTAGAAGACCGGGAAGAAACAAGTAGTTTCTAAAGTCTGGAAAAAAACTCAAGGAATACATGATAAACTTAACGTAAGACTAAACTAATTCTGGAATATTTGTGAATTTAAGACATTTAACATTAAGATTTATTTATTTCTGTATCTTTATTAAAGAAAAAAATTAAGTATCCAAGTATTTTCGCCCTCTAACCCTTAAAATATACATTTCTTCATCTTGTTCAAATCATCTTGTTTTAAACATCAATTAAATAACCTGGTTATGTGTAAACAAATGTTGTTTTTCTATAATACTGTACAAAGTGTTTGTAAACAGTAATTACTTCTGATAAATACGGGGAATTTAATATTTAGAAATTAATGGCAACCCTAATAAGTGGTAGTAAAATTAATAAACCCAGTTTCATAGCCTTTAATACTAAAGTAAATAAGACCTGGCCGGGTAGTAATCAACAAATTGATTCCTAATAAGTAATAGTTAATAAAGCCTTTTTTTTTTACCGATAGAACACAAATTATCATTTACTTGGAGATACGCTTGTTTGTGATAACTTCACAGTTCACCGAGATGATTGCATCCAAAGTACTTGGGGAAATCTTCTCGACGTCTCTACCCCCCTAACCACCATTAATACATCCCCACTAACCCCCTAAACCCCCTCCCCACACACTTATGTGCAATAGCTTCTACGTGTGCAATTAAGTTATTAAAATGCAATAAGGCTATTTGGGCTTGATGATACAAGGCGGAGTCTCTGTAATTGCGTATGAAGTGCAATAAAGTCCTAACCCCCTCCCCCTTTCAGGATTACTAAGCTTTATGTACTTGACACCAGACTACTCTGTTCTGACAACACACTAGCTATCGAACGATTAAACTCCTTTGCTGAGAAACAACTAAGATGCCTGGATCTTGACATGTAACTTTTTAACAATTTATAAAAGCTAGCTTTCCCTTGCCTTAGTGAGGGTGGAAGTGGCACACGGTACATAGTTTACATCAATAAACACCATGATGTAAATAGAACATGATTGATTTATAAAAACTTATACTTGCATCACGTGCTCATAAACATAAAGGAAATCAAGGATGTATTTCAAAACGTTTTAAAACGGATAATCTCTTTATTCATACAGGTTGTTTTAATTGCTTTCGTTAGAAAATATGTGAATTAGAAATTATCTTTGGTAGATAAAGTAAATAGTAAAAATATATCCAATAATACATAAAAAAAGTATCTGAAATATTAATCTTTGGTAATAAGATACTCTTTTCTGTAGCTTTGCAATTGCACTGATTGTTGCGTCAGAAAGATGCCGCCATAGTGCGTCGTGAAAGTTTCATTCTTAGCCTCCAGTGGAGAAGCGTGAAAAGAGGGGATAAAATATATCCAAGCGAATACTACGTACAGAATAAGAACTAAAGAGAAACACAAGGAATGAGAAATTACGACAGAGAAATGAGAGTCGAATAAGTAAGGAAAAAAAGGGTTTATAGGAAAATCGTAAAGAGCTTCAAGTCAAAAGTGAGAGAAAAATGTAGTGGAACATAGATCGCCATAAGGATTGGATGAGGAAACTGTGGGGGGAAAGCAGGGTTGGTAGAGGAAGTCCATAAGATAAGGTTACAATGAAAGGGGGTCCAAGAGAGAAAGAATAGGGTTAGCGAAACGAGACAAGAGATCAAAAGATAAAAAAGACGCCATATATTTTGAAGAAGGGTAGGAAACAAGCCGTCATTTAATCTGGCAAAACCCGTCGACAATAAGAGTAATTAGGAAAGTTTCATTCGTTTGCGACCCTTCCCCTATTCACCCCTTCTTCCACGCCATCATTGAGATCTGTGGGTAGTAAACCAAGCAAGTGAATGACCTATTTTATGTTGTTAATTTTACTTCCAAGCTCTCCGCCTCAATTCGAGCGCCCATCCTATCCTATTACTCTCAAGTAGGACCATACAATGTCTGTAAATGTCAAGGCAGATTAATTAAACGAATTCTTTTGTCTATAGTTGATAGTTTCAAAATGTCCACTTATCTGCGTAAATTATGGGGTGAATTCAAAAGTTTCCTCTATCCACACATTTAGAGAACGATATAAATATTTATATAGTTAGATGGGAATTATATTGATGATTTTATTAATCCTTTTACAAACAAACAACGTCTTAGTACCAATTTTTATTATACGCTTATATACTAATAAGCTAAAGGTTTAAGGAAAAGTAATGTTGAATTTAGAGGAAGTGTAACCACATTTACACAGAGAGTGTGGTAAACCATTTAGGAAATATCACCCTCAGTACACCCGACTGGAATCAAACCACGATCTTCCAGTCATTGATAATCAAGTCTATTTAGAGAACAGCAGCCCAGAAAATGCAACCACTGATCTGGGTAAAATTTACTATTAATCACACCTATTAATACACCTGTTTTTTTAATTCAACACTGACCAGGACTTTGAAGTTAAAACTCACCAGGATAGTCATTGCACAACATGTTTATTTAAAAATTAACATTTATACAGTTGAATGGTACAGGGGAAAAAAGGGGGTAATGTCCAATTTTATCTCAAATTTACTTAGTGCTGCCATCTGTTGGATAATCATGAAATTTTTAATGCAGTTTATATTATGGTTAAAAGATGTGTCCGTCATATAAAAATTAATTTAAAAAAACGTTTGCTGGCGTTCTTATGATGTTTGAAATATAAAATTGTTTCTTCAAATGTGTGTAGTGTGACATTCCTCCCTCTCTTTTGTCCCCTTAAATGGTGGAAGACATATTCAACTAGAGAAGAAACTATATATAAACAATAATATGGTATATATATATATATATATATATATATA
>CABFOV010001926.1:70404-99300 GCA_902141375.1 Timema poppense
TATATATATATATATATATATATATATATATATATATATATATATATATATATATATATTTGCGTCGTAATAAAATAAGATGCACTTTAAGGGATGTGTTAAGTGAATTTTGGGTGTGACTAATAACAATATTTTCTCACCACGCCAAACCAAGAAACTTATATCCTGAATAAATAATTTAATGTTCACTCTCTTTAATCGAGCTACTATATCAGTACAGTACACAATTTACAGATTGATGAACGGGAAACTTTAATTTCATCCATGGCGATATTTTCATAACATGTAGAATAAAAAGATAATTTAACAGTAAAATGTATTGTTAGGGTTTTTGGCGTTATTATTATTGTCACTTAATGGTTTGAATTCACAGAATTTGTTTTCAGTAATTTTAAGACATTGCAAATGAAAGAGGTTTATTTAGTTTAACTTATTGGTACGAAGCGAACAGCACAATTTTTTTTTGCTATGTTAGGGCGCGTACTATAGAGTGCTTATTTCAATTTACTTAATTTTTTCTTTATATATAATAAATTTAAACTATTTATTTTGTGGCTCATTGCAACAATGCCTCCAGGTAAGAGAGCCACTCTTCAGCTTAAATTTAGTTATGTTTTTAGTCACCTTATGCTGTTGCTTGTGAATTAGGTTTATTTAGTTTTGTTTATTAATACTAAGCCAAGAACACACTTTTATTTCGTGTGATAGAGTGATTACTAGAGGGCGCTTGTTTTAATTAATTGATTTTTGTTTCTTAGATAGTATAATAAAACCAAGGTTTGTCTGCGCAATCGAGTTTTCGTGAAGTTATTATATTTTATGGATAGTGTACATGATAAGAATACAAAATGATACATTTTTATAATGTTTATCTGTCTGATTGTTTTTTGCCAGTAAAACAAAAAAGTATTCATTGGATTGAGATGGAACTTTTATGTACTTAAAGGTACCATGGTAAGATATATACCATCACACTATCTCATAATATAACAAATAAGTGTCGAAAAAACCAGCCGTAAGCGATGAAAATATGTCGCGGATGGTGTTGTGAGTACATAAAATGATGTGTGATATGAGCTGGACCGTGGAAAGGAAAAGGGGGCAAGTTCGTGTTTCTTCGTGAGCTTTGTACGAGCATAAAACACTCTCTGCTAAGTTTTATTCTTTTATATAATATTAATTTATCGAATGTGTTGATGTATTGTTTAATGCAAACGAAGTCATGGGCAAACTCTAGTGTTAAAATAAAATACCACCGCAACAATTTCCTTAGCTTGGAGTACCACCAATATAATGTTGAATATTTTATTATTTCGTTACATTTTTAGTGGTTCCCAGTGGCATAGTGAAACAGACTGTGTGGCTGAACCAGATGTCTGAGTTTGACAACCTTCCACCCACACTTTAAATGTGTTCTACCTTTGGCTAGACTTGGTACGAATATATTTATAATATTTGATGAGGTCTTATCTTTTTCCGCTTGTTTTGCTTGGCATGATTTTACGTATCACTGGTGGTACGCGTACCACAGTTTGTGAACTGCTGAGATAAAGTGTAACAAAATGGTTTTAATTATTCTGGTGTAAAAAAGAGACACTAAACACACACACACACACATATATATATGATTTGAAGGAATGAAGACAATTATAGGAGCTGAAGGAGGAGGCAGAGAGTACAGGGCGAATTGGTGGCCGGAAAAAGAAGTGAACCTGTCGTAGGACAGAACACCTAACAAATAATAAATATATATATAGTACTATATGCACACTTATTTGACGGTGAAAGCATACAGTCTTACCGTGACAGGCTCTAGTATGGACATATCATATAAGCTACGTCATAGTGGAAACTAGTAAGTTAAGCTCGATAGCTTACAGGGTAAGTGAAGTGTACCTTTACATATGTTTGTTTTCTTTCTCGTAAGCCAAGAGTAAAATCAGGCAGCAACGTGCAACCTCGCCCAGTTTGTCTCTACTCCTTGGTCCACACCCATCCAAGATAATACACTCGTGCCTCACTTACGTCCGTTGTTTTTTTATTGTTCAAGTCAGCATAGAAATCGCGCGCAATATCGTCGCGGAGATATATGTACTTTTCCTGCAGAGCCGCCGTAACCGGGGCAGAGTGGCTTCTTGCCAGGTTTTATATCCCCCTAGAGTGCACTACGATATAGATCAAACAATGTTTGTATTGTTCAGCTCAGCTGGGTAGTGTTTTAGCAAAGGATGGGGTGGAGGGACCATCTGTCGTGAAGGTGCTTCGGGCTGCATCTGCTGCTGCATACACTATCAACACGATAAGAAATATATCTCTACTCGAGCCCAAGTGTTAGAAGACGCGTTAACATAAATATCATTTTTGAGTAAAAAAATATATCAAGTTAGCTATGTTAGAATTCTAAGCGACTTTTCTATGCATCGATGATAACGTTTTGACGTTATTGCCGCGTTTTTATGTAAATTATGGTTAATTGGCACTATAAACACAAATACTATTAAAGCGATATTATTATTATTAGCAACGTGTCTTACTACCCGTTCAGGTCATACGCACTTACGCTAATGTGTAATGGAGGACCTATAGTTTAACACATTCACAAGTTGTGTAAAAAGATAATAGACCTATAAGGCTGGAGAGGGCATGGAACAAACACAATTAAAGTACGCATGAGATTAAAATCTTAGATTATCCAGAGAGTATGTTATCTTAGATTAATTCCATTTTTAAGATGTATGTACTGCTTTATTTAAAGAACTGCCAGTCAAGTGTGTATAGCTACGTGTGACTTGTCTCATCCAATCCCTTAGAGTACCTCCTGGATGAAGTGAAATGATTGCCAAGTTTCATCAGAACTCAAATATAACCCCGTAGATAAAGTGATCATAGGAAGACCTCTAAACTAAAACACCCCCTTACCTTCTATCTTAAGTTTTAAAGCCTGCATTTGATAGTCAAGAACACACATAGGTGGCCACACAGACAAGGGCATCAGTAAGCCGATGATGGGAAGGTTAGTGTTAGAATCATGTCCACTTAGATAATTCAGGGGATATTGAGTGTTAATCAGGGCTACCTAGAGGATTCGGGGGATCTTTAGAGTGCTAGAATCTTGGCTACTTAGATGATTCAAGGGATATTGAGTGTTAATCAGGGCTACCTAGAGGATTCGGGGGATCTTGAGAGTGTTAGAATCTTGAAAACCGTGATGACTCAGAGTATCGTGCAAGAATCTAGTGTTTGGAACCATCTTTCATACAGAATAGTTACAACCGTTTTGTTACTCTCTATTATAACAGTGACATATTAACAGTTGGGGGAGTGGATATTGTGTCAGTCTTAATAAGCTGTAAACCGTGTATTAATATAATCAATTGATTAAGAAAGTGACATTTAGATAAATACCTCCAATATAGAGATTAACATGCTGGGAATAAATACAAGTGACTGAAGATGATCTGGTCAGGATATGAGGTTGTCTTTCTTAACGTGATGAGAATATAAGGTTTTTGCTATTCCAGCCCAAAACTCGCTTAGCTTTTCCCTTCGAGTGCATTTCATCTTCTTTTATTACGACGCTGCTCCACATTTTGACGGTCACTGGTCAAGAATGGCGCACTTCGCCGCCGAGGAATAAGTGTCCTTTCCCGAGATGTCCTCCCGCCTATCAGACGATAAAATATTTATACACAAAGAGATTCTATACTTTGTTAGAATCAGATACTGTTAAGGTTTGTAAATAATACGGGTCCAGACTGAGAGAGGGTGTGGATGGATAGGGACAACTTTATCCCCTACCCCCTTCTTTCTTAGATAGTAAAAAGTATTATATCATATATGGGACAAGAATATATTAAAAATTACTGTAATTTGTGTCATCTTAGTGTTTTAACATCCATGAAAGTCTTGTGTTAAAATTGTATTGGTGTTGATGAAGATCTAAGATATGAATCCTGGTCGGGTGTACTGAAGGTTATATTTTCTTTAAATGTTTTACTATTACATTTACGCACACATGCGGGTACATTTCCTCTAAAAGTATATCTTCCCAACCCCTATTCCACAACCGTAATTAATTTTTGCACGTAGTGGGTTCTTGGACGTGGTGGAAAAAACATTCCCGTCTGGCTTATCACCATCCTGAAGCTGTGAACGTTTTACTCTGGATTCACAGGATAACAAAAAAAAAACAAAAAAACAGAACATAAACTTGGTCACGTGACGAGCTCCAAACAAATCATAAGATTTCCTCCTCATTGGCGCGAGCTGTTCTACTAAAGTTCAACCTAATCTCTACTTCATTCGCTCTGCCCGAGATCTTCGGCACGGTAGAACCAATAAAATCTTAAAACCAAACATCTCAAATCATTGCGCATGTGCCTTAGAGCCAGAAGCAAGCTGACGGTTTAGTTGGCTTTTGTGAGAATTGAAATAATTCGTTAATACATTGCGTATGTATTGATGCATTGCATTATGTAAAGCCACAACAAAATTTGAAAACATACATCATGAAAACTATCTAAAATATGTATTTATCCACTAGAAAATAAAATATTTTTATTATAATCCGATCTAAGTTGGCATTGCAATGCACCACGGGGTGACATACAGCGTGTAAATTGCTGCACCAATAAAGCAGATTTTGTTATCTAATTTTTGCGATCATATGATTGCTTTACATCTTCTTCTGTCTAGCCTTTTCCTAATCTCCAAACTGTACACATTATTCACATTAAAGCTAGAACCCTTTCGTAGGATTTATATATAATTTAGGGGAACATATTAGGAAGATTTTTTTTTAAAGAAACGTGCCAATATCCGTCTGCAGAGAGTATACACACCCTTAATAAACTTCTTTAGAGGACGAATCCCCGACATACAACGTTCGAGATAGGAACTCCAGGGCACACCTAACTCTTCCGGGCTACAAACAAGAAAAGGTCGACCATACAAGGATCCCGGAAACATATTATCCATCCGAGCCGCGCTACTTGGCCCCCGAAAATGTGAGCACGGCGCGGTCTCAAGTGCCGGTAGCTCACGTCTTTGTTTGAATGTAGGTCACAAGGAACTAGCAGTCATCACTCAAGTTGAGGAACGGCGAGGTAGGTACTGGATGGGAACGGGGGTTTGAGGGGGTGATGTGGGGGTAGAGGAGTGAATCACGTACAGGCGTCCTTAGGGGACAACCCGTCCCCTTTCCTTCCGTCCTTCCACACACTCACGATATATATATATATATATATATATACGATGCTTATTTCTCGTTTTTTTTTTTTACTTCTTTACCACCACCTTCTCTGCTAGGCCTAATTCATTGGAGTCTTGCTCTATATATAAGTTGGTACTTAGGTTACGATGTTAAGGGGTCAGCCTAACAGCATCTAAACAGGTTACAAACCATTTAAAAAATGAATATTTTATATAATATAAGGGTTTGGTTATTTTAAAATATTTGTGTCGCCTATATCGTTAAAAAAAATCATAATTTTAAGCTTTATATTTTTACAAAAACCATAAGTAAAGGTACATAAAATTAGATCACTTTAAACGACGTTTAACGTGAACTACCATAGTTCTGAGATTGAGGTAAGTGACGAGAAACATAAATATGTATATCCTTAAATAAGTTAGGTCAATTTAGAAAGTCAGAACATAAAGTTTGAAACAAATTGAGGACCGTTTATGTTTAGTGTAATTAATGCTTCTAAACAGTTACCTGTTCTTACCACCACGTCTTACTACCCTTACGGGTTACACGCTTATACGTTGATAGTTTTAGGGAGTAGAAAGGTTATATTTAGAGGAAGTATACCCAAATTTTCGTGGAGAGATAGGGGAAAAACCATTTGACCTAGATTTGAACCTAAATCTCCTTTTCATCGGGTATATTCCCATATTTAATCCTCCACCCTAAAGACTAATTGTGTTTCTCTTTGACTGAGTAATTTACTTTAAGTGAGCTCAACTGAATACTAGTGATAATTTGTCAAACTATAGTTTTATTCGTTCTAGTGACTTTTCTTAATTGCATCTTGTACACGGTTCAAACACATTTAAGTTTAACTAAGGGTGGGTGAGAGCTATATAGTTTTTCTGAGCACCGAATCTTACTACCAGTTCAGGCTATACACATATGTACTAATTACGGAAATGTGCTATCGATGAGGAACGCTGGGGTTTAGAGGAAGTGTACCTGCATTTGCGTATAGGGAGAGCGAAAAAAATTGAGGAAAAACCACTCTCTGTATACCTGACCGGGATTCTAACACAGATCCCTCTGCCATAGGGTGTATAGTATATTGCAGGAATAGAAAGCCATACATAAAAAAATAATTTATTAAAAGTCATCTAGAAGCAATATAAAAAATAGTGTTTTTATCAAAAAATTTAAAACATTTTACAATTATTTGTTTATTGTTAATTTATTATGAATTTATTTTTATCAAAAAATACTAACCAACTCAATTATTACATCACTACTACCGAAAAAATTCTAGGTTAAAATAATATTTTTGAAACTAATTAGATATATGTTTTTATATGTAAAAAATACAATTGTTAATTTGAATACATATTTTTATTTTTACAACCCACTTCGGTTATGGCATGGTCTAAGGCGCTACTCTCGCAGTAGATTAAGCTACCGATGACGGGGAAATCTAGGTTTGAATCTCGGTCAGGCGTTCTAAGGATGGTTTTCCAAAATGATTCCCAATCTACCTCCACGCAAATGTGGGTATACTTCCTATAATTATAACCTTCTCCATGCTCAAAACCATTAGCGTAATTAAAACTTAAGTTATCCTCTTCGATGACCACGTGGTCTAACGCGCTAATCTCGTGTCGGATTAAACTGCTTAAGATGGGGAAATCAGGGTTTGAGATCGGTCGGGTGCACTGAGGTTGGTTTTTCCTAAATAGTTTTACACTTTCTCTCCACGCAAATTTGTGTGCATTTTCTCGCAATTAAATCTTCCTAATTCCTAATCCACTGGTGTAATTAGTATAGAGATGCATAGTCCGAACGGGTAATAAGACGTGGTGCTAGTTAAAAAAATATTATATACATACTAGGGTCTAAAGAAAACCGGCAATTATTAAATCAATGTGTTGTTCGTTACAATACTATCATAATATTTATACTCTCTTTCCCATTTTCACAACCACTTTCAGAAAACCAGATGATTATAAATATCGATGTAAACTTACATAAGATTCCTTTCTTATATTGAACACGCTTTATAGACAACACACACTCAATGAAACAGTGGTCATTCGTTGGAATGCTGTCGTGATAATAGGGGGAATGCTGTCATGATAATAGAATTATTAAATTTTCACCATGTGATGCCCCTCCAGGGAGAATGAATGCTACATGACTCACTTTCATGTATGAGAAATCGCCGTGCAGCGTATTTCACGGCGCTCTTATCTTTCACGTGTTTATAAACTTTTAATGTAGATTTACCGGAAGGAGAAGAAGCTGTAATCAAAATGTCTAGAGTTTTATTATAAAAGTGATGAGGTTTTATTTTGTGAGTATTTACGTAAATGTATACGATACACTTTGATTGTTCACTAGACACATTTTGAATTAATTATTTGTATTATTTAATTTGATTTATAAAATAAACAGGTGTTCTTACACAAACTAAAGTGAAACTGACTGAAATTCAAGGGGTTATAAAGCCTAACTTAGACGCATATTGTATATTTAATAGGGGATCCTTTATATTAAGGTAAAATCAGCTACTAGATTAATGATAATGTATTCATACGTCAAGTCATGTGATATTAAAGAAGTCACTTTTGATAGATATTATCAATAACCATTAATAACCATGGATGTGCAAGTACTCGGGTTCTCCGTATTTTTTTATATTTTCCTTGAAAATTCCCAGTTTAAATAATTTTATTCAATTTTAAGATTTTGCCTAGTTAAAAAATTATATTATATTTAATAAAATTTAGTTTTTTTATTAAAAAATCTAACTCTAAAAATTATGTTTGTATTTATTTGTACTTCCCGTACAAGAAAAAATCTATCAGGGAACCTAGATATTGAAGAAGAAAAAGAAGTAGAGGTAGACGAAAAAGAACACAGCATTTGAAAGAGTGAATTGGAGAGAACCTGATAAAAAAACACGAGAAATAGGAACACTGTTGGAGATGAAGAAATATCAACTGAACCTCTGAAGGAAATGGAAAACAATGGATTAATGGCTCTGACAAAACTTATAAATAGGATCTACAAAACTGGGGAATGGCCCTAATACTTTCTAGACCTAGCCGTGGGGTTTCAAAAGAAGAACAGACAAGCCAAAAAATGCAGTGACCACAGGATCATCAGCCTCATCTCTCATGTGGGGAAGATCGTGGCAAGAAAACTCATAAGGCTTAGAACAGAAGCAGAACAGAAAACGGAACAGAACATAAAAAGTTTGATGGAAGAAGACCAGTTTGGATTCATAAAAGGAAAATGAACCAGAGATTCCATCGGAATGCTGAGAATAATTTCATAGAAAATGCTGAAAGTCAAGGAAGAAGTATACATTTATTTCATAGAATGGTAAAAGGCGTTCGGTTAAGAGAAATGGAAAACACTTATGGAAATACCGAGGAATACCGGCATCAACTAGAGGGACAGAAGACTGATTTCAAATTTGTGTCTGGGATGATGTGTGAAGGATATTCTGAATGATGGAGAGACCAGCAGCGTAGAGATGGGAAGAGGAGTGAGACAGGGATGCTGTTTATCACCCCATCTATTCGACTTGTATGGAAAGTGACTGGTCAGAGAATCCCTGAATAGGGACGTATACATTTTAGGACATGAGGATGCATCATCAACACAATAAAATACGTAGATACTCTATCATTGCTGGCCATAAATAAAGACAAGTAGCAGGAAATTATGGAACGGCTGGTGGAGATACGGAAAAGATCAAACATGGAGATCAACAATGAGAAGTCAAAAACGATGCAGATTTAAAAAAAAATCATGAGTAAATGAACATATAAATTGAAAGCTGGGAGTGGGAAAACATAGAGCATTTCAAGTATTATCTGGGAATACTGCTGAAAAGGATACTTGCTGTACCAAGGAAATTAGGTTGAGAATTGTCATAACCAAGGAAGATTTCAACAAGAATAGGTTACTGCTGACCAGCAAGTTGAATTTGGAACTGATGAAGAAACTGATTAAATGCTAAATTTAGAGCATCGCACTGTATGGAGCAGATGCTTGTAATTTCAGAAAGATTGAAAATAAATATTTGGAGAGCCTTAAAATGTGGTGCTGGAGAAGACTTGAGAAAATCAGGTGGTCAGACAGTGTGACAAATGAAGAAGTCCTAGGAAGAGTGGCTGAGAGGAGAAAAATTTTGGGTGTGATTTCTCGGTGCAAAGCAAACTGGATCTGACACATACTTAGGATAAACTGTCTTCTACACGACGTCATGGAAGGACAGGTTGAGGGAAAGAGGATTTTATGAAGGAGGAGGATTCAAATATTGAATGAATTGAAAGAAATAAGAAAATTCTGGGAGCTGAAGGAGCAGGTAGAGGACAGAGCACATTAGTGGCATAAGATCACTGACAAAAGGAAAGGACCTGTCTTTAGACAGAACTCCTACAATAATAATATATTCATGCTCTTTTTGTATGGATCAATAATAGTAATTAAACTTGAAATATTTATTGAACAAATTTTGCTCTAGGCCTATACTACTCGATATTTTCACATATATTTAGCTTTGCCACCCATGTGGAAAACTGTGAGCAGTGAGAGACTTTTATGGGTCTGAAAAACTTAGAAAAAATAGATGAGAACCTTTTTAATTTAAAATAAAAATTTGTCATTACATTCCAGGACACCTTGGGGAAAAAAAGTTAAAATATGTTTTTACATGAGAATTATTTGATTTATTTTTACCAAAAAAATAATTTGATCCAAAAATTGCAAAAACACTGCCCTTAACTCGTGCTCCCTTCATTATCACCTTAATATTAATCAATTAAATGAATAATTAAATTAAATTTCTATATACTGGTCTCTAAGGTATTTGAAAAATATGGCATTAACTTGTATGTGTGTGTGTGTATGTATAAAATATTGCTTTCTGTTACCTACTCTATACAGCATATGAATAAATAATATAAATTTTATTTTATATTTAATAAGAGAGCTTTTAAGTAAGCACACACCTATAATGCTAAATACTAATATTGGTAAAATGGTCAGTTACACTAAAAAATTTATTTAAGTAAACTTTCATCCTTTAGTACCCTATCAGTTTGAACATATTTCCTCATCGAAATAAGTTTGTTCATATACAAATATACAAATATATATACATATATTGGGAAAACTTGGAAGACACAAATAATTTTGTATTAGTAAAATAATAGCAAACATGATAAATTATTAAGTAAATAATTTATTTTGATAAAACATTATACTTAAATCTATGTACAAATAAAATATAACTAATTAATCATCATTTTTAAATAAAGTTTTTTAGAACAATAACTATATCTCTCTAGTAGTTTGTGAGCCACAAAGATTAAAAGAAAAGTTAATAAATCTTTACCATACGTGTCTTCCCTCTTACGAAATAAAATGTATGAATGAAGAAGTCCAGCGAAACAATATAGTTAAATGTCATAAAAATACCAGTCAAGATCTCTTTTGTTTTAAACCTTCCATTATTCTGTTCGTCTTTCCATTCATGCAGGTGACAATGAGTAAGGCCTAAATTCTACGCCATTTCTCTTCTCACTTATATTACATAGAATATTTTTAAAGTAAAAAAGAGTGAGAGATATAACGGAAAGAAATTCGTAAAGTAAAAAAAAACAACGAGCGAGTGCGAAAGTAGCACGTAGCCTGATGGAAAAAAAATTGGCGAAAGCACCTTTGCGACATGTTTATATATGCACATATATAGCTATATAAGGCTCTGTGGACGTTTTTCGCATTGTCTTTGTGACACACTTGTGTATTCTGTTGCCAAGGGAACTTAAGAGGGATGGGAAGGAAAGGGGGCGAGGGTTTGTTGAATAAGGGAGAGGGGGAATTCAGTCCTCTTCGCCATTAATTTTAAACGAAAAGGAATAGAAGCTTGGTTTGCGAGTGTTGGTAACACCGTTGTTATAAATCTCCTTGCAGGCTCGCAGTCACTGTTTCTCAGTCACGCCACTGGGATTTACGCTGCTGCCACCTCACACATACAAACAATCCGAAATAATAACTTTAATACTGCCAACTCAAAGAACGAAATAAATTGTTTCTTGTGCCCCAAAATATATTTTGTAAATCTCACCTAACCAAGACTCTAGGATTCTTTCACACAAGTTTTAGCATATCTTGGACAGGATATTTTATCTTACCTTGTGATTAAATTAGTATCCCACATTGGTGGGTACGTGAACTAAACGTCAAGATCATTTGGTCTAAAGGTTATGGTTTGGATTACATCTTGGCACTTTAAGATAATTTTAATGTTAAATGACAGTGCAATCTCGTTTCATGCAAATGCGTGCAAATTAGTGTAGTTAATTAAGATAGTCTGGTTGGGCGGTAAGACGCGGTACATACACACATAAACTAGTGAATTTTCTAGGAATAATATATCTTTATCTCTTCTGAGGAGGCTTGTGGGTATGTGGGTTAGGTGGACAATGGTTCAACACCAGACAATGATAAAAATAAAGTAGCTTTGTGAATGTGATAGTTTCTGGTGTTAAGTGTATATCGTGTTTGGGTTTAAACTAGCCAAGCAAGTAGTTTGTTGGGACAAAATCCCCAACGTAAGGTAATCTGGTTAACTAAAGAGCTTGCAGTAAGAAATATTTCTTATAGTATACATATTTACTAAAGTCCCGTCTACTACAGGGACAATCTTAAAGGAGATTTTTAAGTAAATGAGTGAAAGGTAGAGGACATTTTTATCTCGCATGAGTTAATGAGCTGTATTTTATATATGTAATAATTGATTACTTCCAATTAATACATACGGATTATTTTGCTCAAGTATCTTGAGTACCTATCATTATCTATGCTAATCCCACAACTCAAACCAAATACGATATAGGATAAGAATTAATTATATTTCTTATAAATGTTGGAGGGTTAAATGTTTCCGGCACTAAGTTCATATTTGTAAAAATGATCAGTATACTTTTTTTTGAAATTCCTTAAGACATATTTTAGAAATAAATAATAAAACTAAACGAACAAAATGTTTTATAGTAATGATGTTTTGAACTCACAAGAACTTTCTAGTGGCAAATATATTTTCCCGTCGTGTTTATTGACTTGGAAAAAACATACGCAAACACTAACTTGTTGTTGTGTCAGGCAGGCTTTTATTCTCATTGTTACTCAGCCGAAAATAGTTATTTTTTAAGAGAAAAAATTCTTTTCTTTCCCCTATCCCAGACAGCATCAAAGATAAAAAAAAAAGAGATAAGAGACCTTCGTGTCAAAGTATCGAAGAAACCAAGTACGGGTTCATTACTCGAATGGGTTCCCTTTCTACTGTAGGGTAAAGTCTTAAGAGTGTCTCCATTCAAAGCTATCGGACGATGCGCAATCCTGGTTTGGAGTGGAAGGTTATTTGTTTCTCTTGCGAAATAACAAGGATGGGGATGGGGAGGGAAAAGTAAGTAAAGGAAACGAATGGGATGGCGGTTGAAAGGGTGAAAAAAATATCGGGACGGAAGTAGCACACGTGTGTGCGAAGAAAATAGAGACCGGAAATAAAACAGATAGGTGACGGATGTGAAAGTGCCTTGAGAACGGGAATGAAACATTCGGTGTGTTCTAACAGATGGCGGTTGAAACCTTCGAAACTGAAATACTGGTTTGGGGAAAAAAATGATCAGGTGATGTGTTTAAAAGAGTTAAAGTCAGACATACATCAAGGGAACTGGAATTATATGACCGATAGTAACAACTTTTGAACTATGTTAACTTCGCTATACCTAAATTCACTGAACTTAACTCCGTTCGAGTTTAATTCGCTTGACATAGATTAATTAGAACGAAAATTCCCTTTTACCTTTTCATTCATTTATTTAAAATATATTTAAATGTTCAAAATGTCAGTGGATTTAAAGTCACTAGATTTAAACTTAATAAGATACCTAATTAAAAACAAAACTAAAATCATAGCTCCTAGAGTTTAGATCTTGTTGAATTAAGTCCACTGAATGTCATAAGTGTTTGACGTGTCCGTGAAGTTACCCCACTACTTCTTACTACCCGTCCAGTTGTACTCCCTTCAATTTCACTGACATGATAGGTATGGAAGATGGAAGTGTCGGGTAGAATTTAGAGGAAATGAACCAGTCATTTACATGGGGGGAGACTGGCAAACCATTTAGTAAAAAACAAAAATTTCAGTACGCCAGCATGAATTCAGGTTCCAACCTCCTGACTGCTGGAAAACCAGGCAATATGAGCCTGACATTTATCCCACGTGACCACTGATAGTGGACGGAATAAATAGAAGATAAAAAAATGAGCTAGTATGGGTGAGACCCGGGTTTAAATTCTAACCGGGCGTGCAGAGGTTTTTACATAAATAGTTTACTACTTTTTAACAAAGCATATGTGGGCACATTTTTCCAAAATTATATTTCTTTAATCCTTAAAACATCAGTATGTGTGTATATGAGTGGCTATGACGATTAGTAAGACGTAGAACACGTAAAAAAAAGATAAATTGTACGGTATATTATGTATTATTATGTATTATTGTCAGTTAATTACCAAAAGACTGGCTTAATTGGTCACATGATCTAAGGCATTTCTGTTGCAACAGAATACACTAGCGACGATGGAGATATCGGGGTTCGATCCTGGTCAGGTGTCCTGAGAATGATTTTCCCTAAATGGTTTCCCACTCTTCCTCCACGCAAGTGTTGGCACACTTCTTCTAAATTCAACCTTTATGATCCCAACACATTATCATAATTAATACAAAAGCGTATAGCCCGAATGGCTAATAATACGTGGTGCTAAAAAAAATCAAAATGAAAAGACCCAACCTCTTTATATTGCCACTGTCGATTGTTTGTAAGTTGACTTCAGTGGTCTTGAGGTAAATTGCTTGCGTCTGGACACGATGTACGTGGGTTCGAACTCAGTCAGGTTCACCGGATTTTTCTTGAGTGATAAAAACCCGTAGCACAACGTCCTTCAAATGGCAAGTAAAGCCGTCGTTCCCATGTCAATTGTGGCATGTGTTATGTGAAAATACCTTTCCCGGAAAAAGTGGTAGGCCCCTTCGTTCTCGCTCATAGAAATGGTCATGTGCTGATATAATCACTCGGTTCAGAAAGTGCACGTTAAATATCTCAAATAAATAAAAATAAATACTTGTAAAAATAAAATTTTTAGATAATGCCAGTTAGTTTTACTGTATCTAAAGCAAAATTTCTTAAACTAGTGTTTTCTTATATTTCACTAGAGCTCTATTTTATTAGGGGCCATTGACTAACTAGCTCTTAATAGAATAAAGGATATTGTAAAGTACAAACGGTCGTCCCAAATTTTAATAAAGTCTTGGTGGTAGCCTATGCAAGACAGTGTCAGAAAGAAAGAAAGTTTTAACATAACTTTAATATCAGTGTTTTTTTCTCCTTTTAAAATTCTTAAGTTACAACAGACAGAAAATGTTTTATGAATAACAAAACACTTGCGATACTCCTCGATCACCCTAAGATCCCTAGTGTACCCCTAGGAGTACTCCAACTAAAGTCGAAAAACACTGCTTTTAGCAATGCAAAATTGCAAAATTAATAAAATATATATATCAAATTATTCAAAATACATTAGTATGATCCATTAATTAACGTGTAGTATCATTTTAAGAATGTAAATTCACAGGATAAAACTTTCCTGGCACACCGGAATGGTTCTGGTTGTGTCATAAATTGCTTCCTTTACTGACTCTGTAGTTCATGGGTTCGAGCTTCAAGTGGATTTATCGGTAACGTTTACTTTCTAAGGCAATGATTCTTTTTCTGTTCCCCAGATTATTGTGGTACATTTAATTCTATTCTCATCCTGTTTATTTATTACGAAAATATATGTCACTTTTCGCCTATACTAACAATTTATAAGTTTTTTAAAAAATAATTTATATTGATTAAAATTAAAGCACTGTAATTTGGAAGATACCCGAAGTTGTTTGCTGTGTATGAGTCTTAAGAGCGTTCATCATAGCAGGCCCAGCTTAGCACCCGGCTCGTGCGAGATATGGGAGTAAAAGGGAAAATAAAGTAGGCCTACCAAGATCTACCAGAAATGTGTGCAGGTCATTCGTATTTGATGGATTAATCCAAATTTTCCGTGGTTACGATGGAGTACAAAGCGGCAAAATTTATTGTAAATAACTACAGTATGTCCATATTATGACATAATGAAGATTTGTGCGCAGTGCTTATCTGTTAAGCCATTTTAAAATGGTCAAAAACTACCTTTTCAATGCAGTTTTTATCCAACTATCATTTAATATTTCGACAATGATCAGGATTAGTAACTTCTATTAACTGTTTATCTCCATTAATGTCTAATCGGAAATTATCCACGTGCAATAGTTTTGGTGTAAATCTACGATTTCTAGCCGACTGTATCACAGTGTTGATTGTTACTATCTTCCATTATCTTGAAGTTAACTTAAAAGGGCTAGCGACATTTGGAAATTTAATATCAATGTTTTGCAGAAGATACAATTTGGTCTATACGTCGAATGATATGTGTGATGCGTTCAGCCCTTAGGGGTCAAATTCACTTGCGAGTGTGTTCGGTAGATCTGCCCGTCGATCGTGCTTGGTGTACAAATATGCACGTGTGTGTGTGTGTGTGTGTGTGTGTGTGTGTGTCCACTCACTCTCTATCCTTGTCTTGCTCGCCATACCTAGTCCAAGACGACGACCACTGACGCGAACCAGACATATCCGTGGATGAGTGGTTGGTTATAGGACGTATCCGTCCGCCAACGTGGCATATTTTACTTGACCTTTGTAAGTAAATCTGTGTGTTTTTATTCATGACCATGCAGTAAAACTACACGGAATGACCGCATTTTCTTCAGGCATTGTCCATATGTGCGTGGCTAACGACAGATCTGCCGGTCGAACATAATCGGCTGAAAATACTCGCATGTGGATATGTCCCTTTAGTTGTTTAATGACCCAGAGGTCCAAGAGATAAATTGATTTATTATGATCTTTTGAGCTTTGAGATAGTTTGTAAGATTCCTAGTGACACTTTACACTTTCGGGTGTTACAATAAAGTTATTTGAGCATTAGTTTTTCCTTGAAAGTAAAAGGAAATAAGGGTTGATTGCATAAATAATAATAAGTGCATAGGACATTGATTTCCAATCAGTAGAAAAACTTATTTTTCATTTACACCAATAACACTTTAGGAGGTGATATTTAATCAAGATAACAATCCAATTGTGTCCCGTTAAATATTTGATTCTCAGATCATCTTGTTGGTGGGAAACATAAAGCCATGTTGTGATTTTAAAATAATATAAATAATTATGTTAATAATTTTATAATATAGTTAACCTATATATTGTTTAAATCATGATTTTATTAGCAGGTATATAAATACATTCACGCAAATAAAACTATCAAAGATATATCCATAATTCAAAATATAGGCTATGTATTAATTTAGGTCATATCACAATCTGATTTTACAAATACAGCGATTTTTGCGGTGTTGCCATGCTTGTTTTACTTGGATTTTTTTAATCCCCGCGTCTTACGACTTGTTCATTTTATACGCATATATGATAACTAATCTTATTATTATTATTATTATTATTATTATTATTATTATTAGCACCGCGTCTTACTAACCGTTCGGGTTATACGCATTTACGCTAATGTGTAGTGGTAGGGTGATTGTGAGATGAAATGGAGGACCTACAGTTTAACGTGGAATCCGAACCACGGTGGAGGCCTGGCATTCCCCACATTCACAAGATGTCTTGTCAGAGGTGAAGGAAGGGTTTGGTAATCANGCCTGGCATTCCCCACATTCACAAGATGTCTTGTCAGAGGTGAAGGAAGGGTTTGGTAATCAGAAAAATCTGTGCTGGGACCAAGGATTGAACTCCGGACCCCCAGCACATAAGATTGACACCTTACCCCTAGACCACCAGGTCACCTACTAATATAACGAGCCAGTTATGAGAAAGGAAGCATTTTGAAAGTAGTTTACCAGCATTTGCGTGGAATAAGAGTGGGGAATCATTCAGGTAGAACTACCATCAGTAGACCCAACCTGTAATCGAATCCCGATCTCCACGTCTTCACCAGGCCTGTCTAACACGAGAGTGACGCCTTATACCATTCGGCCATTGAACCGGGTACTTGATTATTTTATCAAAACCATATGATCAGTTTATCGGATATTTTGATAGCTAATTAACTTTGTTACAACCCAAACGTTTCTTGATCTAGGATCAAACTGACTGATGATCCGTTGATCGAAGAATCAAATTTATATTTGTTCCCTAAGACCGGTAGTCTCGTATTCTAAAAGTGGGTTGTTTGGGTTTTTTATGATGACGGGGCTATACCACTGTTTATTAGAGTGGAGAGAGACGTCACTTGGTTTATTGGAGTGGTCTACAATATTTCAAGATTATGATAGGGCCATTGGATAGATGCTAGACGATACAAGCCTAATGATTTTTGTCAAATTATTTATTGGTTCTTCCTTTTACCTCGCATTTTTTCTTGAAAATTTAATACTTTTGTTAAGCTTAGAGTTACATTTTTTTATTATCTTCAAAATAAATAATATATATTTTAAGAAAGTATTTCAATGGAAGTTTTATTTAAAAAAAACCTTTCTGGTAAAACAAACACGCTTATTGACGATGCAGATTTGGGATCAATCTTTCAAACAAGCGGTCAGTGGCTTTAGAATATAATCCATACGGATTTATATTGTCATGTGGGATTTTATTTAATCATAGTCTGAAAAATGAGAGAGAATTATTTTGCGTCAAAAGCGCGCTTTGGTGCGATTTATATGAATACGTGTGGTCAACGTGGGATACTTTGAATGAATATACTACGGCTTAACAATAATCTCTATTTATTTTTATAGTTAGTTAAACTGGGGAACGAATGGAACAACAAAAATCTGAAATCCTATTAATTCATCATAAACCTATTCATTTGTTTCGTTATGCCTTGTAATAAAATTATTATTTTTCATCAACATACCACTGACACCCAATCTATTTTCTTTTTATAAATTGTATTTTCAGCAAAATTGGAATACAACCCCTAATCAATCAACACTTATATGCTTAAAATAGAAAGTCATTGTTTACTAAACAAACAATAATTTTTGGAATTCACTTTGATGGCCAACCTAACTTTGAAATATTTTTATTTTTTATTTTAAAGAATTTGTTTATGAGGAAGTGTTTTCTCATCAAATAATAACTTAACTACAGTCCAACTTTAATTAAAAGAGCACTTTTAGAAAACACAAATGTGTTTTTATATGTCATTATTGATAACATTTTGATACATTTTTTGTGTTGTTTTATTGGTATTGATATTATCTATCAAAAGTGACAGCAGCAGTTATCATAACCTGACTATGAACATGTGAAAGTAGATCTTCTTAGCTTTTATATCTCTCAGATACATTGTTGCACCCAGAAATTTAATTTAGGGAAGGCATGTAATCAAGCCTGTAGTCAGAAAGCAATTTTTGGGATTGTAGGGGAAGTTTGAGGGAGGGGGAGAGGCCTCAACCTAGTATAAAGGTCCCAGGTAATGTCTCTCTAGAAACTATTTTGAGGATTTTTTTTAGTAACGCATTGATTTAAATAATGTAAATGGCTTTAATGTGTGTATCGGAATCTTTTTAAAATCAAGTCATAATCCTGGTCTGGCAAATGCAGCCTAAACAATCGACACATCCTCAGTGTTCACTACTTTGGTTTTACTTTAAAATAATTATTACATTTAATATACAACTATTTGCCGTTTATTAATTAGCCTTTTATTCCGAAAAAATTTAATCGTGAATTATTATATTTAAAAAATTCTATATTGTTACACATCAATAAAACCACCAAAAATTTAAATAATTTATATTTCCTTAAATAAATTCTCAAAATGCATACCACCCTTGTAAGGGGAAAAAAATCAACGATACATTACCAAGGCAAAAAGTTAGAAAACGTGTCTCCTTTCTTAAAATACTCTACTTCCTCCCTCATCCCCCCCCCATCCCATTTTTATCTCCCTCGCGCTCTTTTCGAAAGAGCTTTGACATGTAGTGGGGTATCAGGGGCTGGCGTAGTAGACCGAGGGCTTTCCCTGAAACTGTTTGGCACATTTCCACGATGTCGCGGTGGTCTATTCCGTATTCTCGAGTGGTGGCCGGGTGGGAAAAACAAGGGAGGGAGGTTTTAAGAGGAGGGGGGGGGTACACTACTCCCACCCCTGACTCCTCGTGACTGACTGATGGCTGCAAGCAGCCACCCTGGTTATAAATTACAGGCCCCCCTCCCCCATCAATGAATCAAGGACCCCGGTCACGCCGAAGGGGTTCGCCGCAAACTAAGACTCCGGGAAAACTTGGGAGAGGTGGGGGGGTGAGGTTTGGATGACCCACATCACCAGACCTGGTGGGGGTATAGGGTAGGGATACCCTGGGGGTGTTACTCGCTCTTATGATGGCAGGAACATGGGATCGATCCTCCCGCGTAAGACGCTTATTTGAGAAGCGGATGGAGAGATGAATACACCTGCCTGGAATAGCAGAGCCACTAATACCAACTTAAAAATATATTCAGTTTTCAATTTACCGTTCATAGTAAAATTATCGTATAAGGTGCATCACATTTAAAGGGAATATAAAATAAAATATGGCCAACACAATAAAAACACCACTCATATTGCTATCGTTACTACAGTATTAACATTTATCTTTGGATTTCAAGTTAAAACTGCTCATATAATTTCTCCCAGGATTTCAAGTTGAAACTGCTTCTATAATTTCTCCTTGGATTTCAAGTTGAAATTTCTCCCATAAATATTTCTTCTTGTATCTGATGTTGATGAGGTTAGACAGAAAAATTAATATAATACGCAATAGTAAAATTGTATTCAAAGAAAATAACCGTTATTCCCGTGGTATAAGACGTCCCACTCCATCAGCAAATTTTGACACTAATTTCACCAACATATGGTGGCCACTCTGTAGATACAGGTTGTTGGTGGGCTGACATGTCGAGTTTGTTTCATTTATATATATTTAGTAGTAAAAAATGTAAGTATATTTTAGACTATTTAGTCGTTCTATAAGAAAGTAAAGACAGTAAAAGATATATACAATACATATATAACTGAACAAAAATCCTTCTAATCAATATCTATATATTGGATCATCTGTCAGGTTTATTGAAGGCTGCTTTTTCCTAAATGGTTTTCTACTCTGTTCACGCAAACTCGGGTGCACTTCATCTAAATATATCCTTCATATTTCTTAAAAAAATAGCGTAATTAGAACATAAGCCTATATCCAGAAAAGGTCCGTAAGAAGCAGTGCAATATTAAATATAATATGCCTATTCTTATACTTCTATAAACGCACCATAAAAACTATCATAAGCTTGTATCTCAATTTTACTCAATTTTCATTTTAAAACAGTATATTTGTCTGAGAAAAATAGTGAAACGCCAGCCAGTCCCTTTCATTATCACTTAGTTGTATCGTTTTAAACTGTGAATGTACCAAGAAATGGACGCATTAATTAACTCGGATCGATAACATATACCTGTTTTTTCAGTCTTACCGACAAAGAAACGAATCAGTCCCGGAAAACGTTCGCACTGTAAACACTCCCAGCGCTTCCTGAAAATCACCCTTGCTCAGCGAACCTGATGAAATACGGCCTGGGGTGCTTCCCTCTTCTCCCCTACCCCTCCCCTCTTTGATTCCGCCATTTCTCCTAGAGTCGCCACCCTTATCATGACCCTCCGCAGGGGCAAAACACTTCCCCGGTACAAGGCAATTAATTGTCCTACAGTGAGATTCGACTGCAGATAAAGTTTGCGGGTAAATAAGTCGTAAATTTACCCTCTTTGGTATTAAAAGAGCCGCTACGACCCCAACCCGTCCCCCCGCAGTCTCAATTATTCCTTGTAAACTTAGCTTCTAAGAAAATGCTACTGATAATGTCTATCTATTGCAGAATATCAACTCAATACTGGTCAATGTCTTATTTCCCACTCACGTCGGTTGGAGAGATTCTCGTTTTCTTTTATTTATTTGGAGTATTTAACGTGCTTTTTTTTAACTAATTATATACCAGAACATGACTTATGGAATAACTTAAATCTAGAATAGACACGATATCCAGCCCCTGGAAGTTAATTTTGTGAAAGGGGAAACCCACAGTTCAGCAACGAAATATTCTATTGGACATCCCAGGGTTCGAACCCATGAGTCTTTGATCAATTGACAGGCCCACTACGGCTGAGCTAAATTGTCGGAACATATGGGTAAAGTGTGTTTTAAAATTATATCATTATCTTACATGGTTGTGGCCGCCTTTGTGGTCTAGTGGTCTAGAAAATTGAGATTAACGGCCGGAGTGTTCGTTGGGATAACCAAATGTCGCCCTATTTCCACAAATGTTGGACTATCATCACAAATAGACGATGGGTCAGTATGGCTTGATTTTGGGCTGCCACCAAATTGTTTTTTAATATGGGATGTACCGTAACATGTTGAACCCAACTTCAACAGTGGACAGGAGAAACAAACACAATGAAAAAACTATAATACATGTTTCTAATTTGGCCTTATTTTCAGTCCATGGTATTTTTGACGGTGTGGTATTATGGTAGTTTGTCCTACGACACAACGACTGCAGGCTTGTATTCAGGCCATCTTGAGAACTTCCTATTATGTTAAGAAGCTCCACATTACTGGAATACAAACATGCCAATAGCGTGGAAACAAGGTCCAATGGGACACATGCTTATATGAACTTTCGTTACATGTTTTTGTGTCTGTATTTGTGAAAATGGCTATAAAATAAATAGTTGTTGAAAAATAGATTAATCCCACAAATGTTCATGAAGGCTCAACATCGAAGAAGGGACTGTGCTACAAAGGGCTGATATAGTTGTCGATATTAATGCTCCATTCAATTCTGTCCCTTGTCAACATTCATCATCCCAAACTGACATTATCTGCCTTTCCCTCCTCTTACACTATATTGTTTCGCGTTTATCTCTGTCATCTTCATTGAGTTTTACATTTAACGGCTTTGTTCAGAATAATGGAAAATACAAAATAACTGCAACAAATTAAGATTAGAAAAAATCCTAAAGAGAAAATATTTTCTGATTCAAAATTGATAAAAGGTTATCATTATTTGGTTTGAATATCAATCGTTTCATCTAATAATGATCACACAGATCTCAAAAAAATCCAGGGCTTGTTTAACATAACCAATATTTAAACGATATTACTGATTCTATGGTGTCGATAGTATGAATGTTAATTGACACATTTAGAAAGGTACGCTACCTATCCCTATCTTGAGCTGGTTCTAATTAATCTACCTCAATACACTCTATCTCTTTCATGTCATTTCTAATGAAGTCCTCCAATCTGCATTTATGTCTTCCACTGCTCTTTTCACATTGAGTTTAGAGCGCAGTTCTAATTTCTTCAATTAGTGCTGCATGTCCTTCCCAATGCAATCTGTGATATTTGATTATACTAACAATGTCTGGTAATAAGTACCAGGTATGTAACTCATAATTATATAGCCTTCCCTATTCTCCAATATCTTCATCCTTTTATGGACCAAATATTTTCCGTGTCCACAAAATTAACCTTAAAAAGAAGAATATATAGTATTTCAAAGAAAGACTTGTTTATAACAATGATTGGTTTATATATTACGCAAACGTGGTTAAGCCCATTCATGGATAAGTTAGTTTTAGTCACTTGCGCCAGGGCTCAAATACGGATATTATTTACGTGTATTAAATTTCTCCAAACATTTGCCAAAGGTGTTATAATATTCATAGTTCACTTTTATTTAACACTATTTTTAGCATTAAATGTCGACCTGGTACATCATACTTATGTCGCTCTCTACTAGCCACCCTGGCGAAATATTCTTAGAAAGCAGATAAGGGATGGGCCTAAAGACGGCCTAATCCCGTTACTCAATAAATGTTCTCCTCACTAGCTTTGTACTCGCCGAGCTGTCCGGACGTTTGTCCGTCATAAAAATACACCTTTTCATTAAAATCATCGAATATTAATCAAGACTTTATACATTTTGCGCCGAGCACAATCTAGAATAAATCATGATCCAAACATTTTTAGTCAGCACAGCTCCATATGAAGGGAATCAGCAATATGTGTGATATCCAACCGCGGATCATAATTGTTCAAACGCTTAATTTATCAATCAAACTTATTATAGAACCCTAATATCAAATAGACATCCAGGAATAGAATACAGTATTAAAATAGGGTCACCCGAACGTGGTTACACATTCTATTTCATTATTATTCGCTCTCAAGCAAGTGAAACTTTACAATCTTCAATAAAATACTCAACACACAAGTTAGCGTATCAAAGAAAAATGAATTCTAAAGACTTCTACTAACAGAAGACTACAGGGAGTCTCATTAATTAAATTATATAAGCTAGAATGACTTTACCTTTAATTAGCGGTTACTTCCGTCTACTGCGTCGGATATACTAGATAGACATGTAAAACCGTTCTTAAACTAGTCATTTCTAAGTTAGTTGTAGAGGTGAAGTAGGCTACACTACGGAAACAGTCTCTTTATAATGCATAATGTAAACGAAGTCAATTACTTGGTAGCATTATACCTTTTTCCAGCTCTTTTCCTTTCATTCACACGATATTGTGTTGTTAAAAGGAACACTGAGAAAAAATTGCAAACAAGTATTTATGTATGTGGTCATCTCCAGTTTTGGAAAATTATCCATTAACTTAGATCATTTTTAACAACGTTTTATATATGTTATTCTATAGGTATTGGTACTATCTATAATAAGTGACAGCTGCAGGTGACATGACCTGATGTATTAACAAATGAAAGTATATCAAGAAGTTTTATTCTCAGATAAGGCTCTTCATATGAAAATACGACTCTACTGAAATTTTCTGGATCATATAAAAAAGTTTTAGGCTTATGAATCCTTAAAGAGTAATTAAGGTTTCCACGCTTCTGAAATATTAGGAGAACCAGGAAACAAAGGGCTTTTTTAGTGTCTGGGAAGATTTAAGTCTCCCTGGTTTAAACATAAGTTACATGACACACTAGTCAGTTTGATGGAATACTAAATGTTCTTACTCTTTTCTTTATCCTAATCTTCCTGGAAAAATTGTGAATTCCTCTGGAAAACCTGTAAAACACAGGGAATCAGGCAGAAAGAAAATATAGGCAGACCTGGGTAAAGACTTATATAATTATGAATAACATCAAATACAAAATTAGCTTATAGCAAGTGTTTTTTCCACCCTTAGAACGCACATTTTTCCTTTCTCTTTGGAAGAAGTTTTTTTTAGCACCACGTTTTACAATACTTAGGGTTATAAGCTTAGGTCGTGTGGTGTAGTGTCTTTGTTACATCCTTGAACCACTCGATACAGAAAAACTTGACATAAGATTTTAAAGGTGCTTGAGAACAAGGAGATCTGCATTCAACTGGAAGTGGTGAAGGTCCCGTTGTTCTCTCCCGGTTACACCCTACCTCTTCCCCTTTAAGGGGTCTCAGCCCTCCCTCTTTACCCTCTTGTGAACAGCTAGGGATCACCAAGAGCCCTTCAACCACCAGCTCTGGGGGCAAGGCCTCCTTCACCACCACCGGACGCTCTCCACCGCGATGCCAGCACAGCCTCCTTCCAACCCTTCACCCCCTAGGACACACTTAGGTTATTTCTCTCCCGAGTGCCTTTGGCAGCCGCGGTCAACAAGTATTGAGGTATGTGCATCGAGGAATCAGTTCTTGTATTCCCTTTTACTGTTGACCGAAAGAAAGTCCGGTTACATTTTAGTCTGAACAAATGGCTACTCTGACAAATCTAACACAACTTTTGTTTTATCATCCGTCGCCCTCTGGTGTCAGTGCTCACTATCAGTGACCTAAGCTAATATATTATAAATGTATGGCGGTAGTTAATTTTTAAGAAACTAATCCATCATTTTTCTTGAGCGGTCAAACAAAATAATAATAATAATAAAAATAATAATAGTAAAAATCGCTATACGATTGGCACCTTGCAAATATTGATTTGATTTTTAAGTTGATATTTTTCTTGTTTCCTATTCTAGATAGACATATTCTTTCACGGACTTTTTTAACCTACATTCTCTCAGGAAGGCTCCTACTGGGCATTTTCGTGACTTAGCCAAATAGCATATGTTGTTGATATTTTATTTTAAAAAAATACATATACGAAAAAAAATTTTTTTGTAGCATTGTAGGACGATTATTTAGAATTATTTAATTATCTCTGGTTTTTGTTTCAATGTTATATCTTCAAAACTCTCAGGATAAAATGTTAATTCACATCGGAAACCCTATCTTGACCTGCTATGACGTCACGTGTAGGCAACGTCCTTAATGAGTTTTATATAAAATCAGACCAAATTTATTAACAAGCGCATTAAACGACAGGCTTATATTGTTTGGTTGGCCGTCGATGAAGATGACCGTGTTTATTATTCTGGCTGGGTAGGCCTTTACAAAAATTGTTTTTTCTTGTTTGTAGTTTACCACTTTAATTCCACGCCAATAAATTAAAAATTTTTCTTCCTTAGCCCATCAGGGTATTTAAGAAATATACATTTAAGCTATATATACAGGACGGGTAATAAGACACGAACTTCCGATTTAGAGACAAGTACAGTGCTCGAGTGATCAACTCTGCAAGTGCTTTAGGAAAAGATTTATTATTTGTGAAGGTGTAAAACTTTATAAACACGTCACAATATAGTTAACCTGGTTCATGAACAATGGTCATTTTACTACGATTTAATCTATAAAATTATTCGTCTCTTAGTAACAAGAGTTACTGAGAAATAAACTCAATTAAAAAGCAATCAAATTAGCTTTTTTTTTTCTCTTAACCCATTTGTTAATATTTATGAGTGTAACAACTAAAGAAAGAAACATACGAACTTTTTACCAGCGCTACCTTACAAAAAATTAGGCATAGACTTCATGTTAGCATCATGACATTATCACCATATGAGTCTTACTTATATGACATTCAAACATCACAAATAAACTTGCTTTAACCTAATCCATGCATCAGATAGTGTCAATTTTGACAACTGTAAAATAAAGAAAAGATAAATATTTTACGGTAATTGATAATGGCTATTTAACATTTAATCAAGTTGTAGATTAGATGGAAATTTTTATTGGGGACTTAAAATTGAATTAACCTGGAGATAGGACTGACATTGATGTTTGAAATTTTAGATTTAATGAAGTTGGAGATAGGAGGGAAACTGATTTTGGCACTCTTAAATTTAATTAAATTGGAGATCGGATGTTAATTTTTATTGGCAACTTAAAATGTAATTAACCTAGATATAATACTAGCATTGATGTTTACTATTTTATATTTAATAAAGTTGGATATATTATAAAAACTGATTTTCACTAATGCATAGAATTGATTGTAAAATACATATTTGATTAAGCTCGGCAAGTTCATAATCAATTAAGCTGCAACTATTTCAACAACTAAATTTTTATTCTATGTATTCTACTTCTGACGACAAGGGTGGAGGGGTCTTTTTCTATGTTGGTTATCCCCCCCTTCTGTTTTCTTTTACGCTATTTTAATTTCCTTATTTCAATTTTCCCTTGGTTTGGCGCTCTACGGCAATCTCTTCCTGTATTCTTCTCTCCTTTCGCTTTAATTTCCCCCAATTTATTATGCATATATAGGCCTTGTATATGTACAGTGAATTTTTTTTTTATATGAAAAGCCTTATCTGGTCGCTAGAATAGTTATGAGATCTACCTTCACGTATTCATACATCAAGCCATGTAATATGCATCAGTCAAGTTTGATATACAATACCAATAAAGTAAATTGTTATCAATTTAGGCATAAAAAAAAGTTTGTACTTTCTTAAAGTCATGTCCAAAAAAAATTAGACTATAGTAGTTATGAGCCTATTACAAAATCTTAATGATGTTACTTCTATTATTATTATTTAAGTTATAAGTTCCAAATTTAACATAAACACACAAACCTATATAAAAAAGTTTGGTCTCAATTGGTTTTATAATTCTGTGATGTGTGTGATTAGATTTTTTTCCACCCGGTGCAAAATATTTTTTATATTGAAAATTAGAAACTATTTTTTATTTCAACTATGTCCATTTAATTTTGCATGTGTACTGATTTAAAAAAATATTATTGTTATAAAATTAATAACCGAACTCCCAAGAATCAGAACTCGTTTTTGTTATTAAAATTCTATCTCATATCTTGTTAGTCAGAAAATTATACGGAAGATTACACTCGAATTGAAAATCGAATCTTGAGTGAGATTCTTAGTATTTTTCCCTTGATAACATTGAAATAAGTATCAATTGAATAGTTTTTTTTAATTTCATAATAATATTATTTAAATTTTGTTCCATTTTTATGTCGTGGTATAACGGTTTCACAGGTATTAATTCTGCTCTTCTCTAATTAAGACTGCAGGTCACGCACTAAGATATTAAGCCTGCTTTAAGCTTTAATATCTATCAACATATGGGTAAAACATAACTTAGGCAGGTAATAAGGTAGGAATGAAAGTGTCTCAACCGTTTTATCCTTTAAAAATTATTGGAATAGATAACAATCAAACTTTTTACAGTGAATCAAAAATATAAATAAAATTCTTTTAAACTGATCTCAATTTCTCTGTTCTGTATCTAATTTCAAGGTAAATAGGTCGCGAAATTGTTTTTTAAGTAAATGACAGTTTTTACCAAAGCATAGAATATCTGATTGTCATCACTCCCCTTAAAACTTTATAGATAAGAGATATTCTCTTAAGATGGGAGTGTAGGGGACGGGAGAAAAGGTCAATTTTTTTTCAATTCTTAAAGCTAAACTTTTTTGTTTTTCAAAATAAATCGAATATTGATTCAGTAGAAACAACAGTTGTTGAATATCTGTCATGAACATAATGGCATTAGATGACAAATTTTTTAAATGAAGAGAAAATGTTCCAGGACATCCCTAACAGAAATTAAAGAACGGTTGATATAACCATGTGAAGAAAAATTATACTACGTTTATACTAGAGACTTATTTGATTTATTTTGACCAAACAAATATTTTGATAGAAAAACAGAAAAAATACTCAATTTTCCTCGTTTCCCCTACACTCCCGCCTTAATCATTTCTTACAATGGGAATTCTCTACGTAACATCGTGGCCTACATCTGAGCATAAGTGGATTTACGCTATAGGCCCACTAGGCACGGGCCTAGAGGTGGAGTGTTAGGGGCGGCACATTTTGGATTACATTATTTTTATTATATTTTTTAAATAAATACGTTTAAAAATTAATGACTAACATTATCGGAATAGTTCAAGTTAAAGTCAGAACGACAATATTTCTTTTAAATAACTTTACTTTGCAATCGCTCTGTAACTATGGTCAGTATTCCCTTCTTCATAATGTTAACTCAAGCTACTGTAGGGCATGTACTGTAGATGCCTGATTATCTTTCGTAGAAATCTTTTCTTGAATACTAACTTCCACCCCAACCCCCTCCTCCCCAACACCTATTTCCACC
>CABFOV010001927.1:0-20643 GCA_902141375.1 Timema poppense
GTGAAAATGTTGTTTCACTCAAAATACAAAATGTAATAATCATAAAATCAGTAAATTCCAGTTTTTTTGGTAGCATTGTAATATATTTTATAATTCCTAGTAGACTATGTTAATACAATAAAAAAAAGAGGAGGAAGGGTGTAGAAGGGTGTGACAAACTTTTGAGTTGGGGAATTTTAGGAAATGATCCGGGGAAAAAGTTGGGAATTTCATTGGTCAAGTTGAGCAGACACCACGCTAGATACACATCACCCGTGCTTCCTACAATAATCTAGAATCCATCCTAGAGCTTTTCAAAATTTTGGATTTTGGTTTGTTTTACAGCTTTAATACTGCTTTTTTTTTCCCCCCCGGTGGTTCAGCCCTGACATAATTATTGGACAAACTTAACAATCAGACCCCAGACCAGTAATTATCTGAATGCATTGAGACAATTTGTTTTTACAGAAGTCACTATTTATATTTCCTCTTATGATCATCATTTTATCCAAGACCTGGTTCCATATCCGCTATCAGGGATTCGGATGTAAGATGAAGCTTCACTCCACTTCTAGTAATAACAAAAAATTAGATTGAAGGATAATTTGAAGTCGATGGCTACAATTTGGTATCCCACCGTGTAAATTAATAGTTTCCTCCCCTCGTAAATGTCACTGGAAGTAGCCGTGAACGGAATGTTGAGGTTTGTCCTGAACGGGTTGTTAATGTCCTCAGCACCAAAAAACGCAGGATGCTGTCGAGCTTCACGGATTACTGGAACACTTCCCTGCAGGAGAACGGTTTCATAAGGTGCCCTCTGCGTGCCTGCAACTACATCAGTCTCCACTATCGAGACATGAGCACGCACTATGCCTACTGTACAGGGGTATGTCTGCCTTTCAACCAATTTAAAATATATATTATTATTTTTGTGTTGAAATTAACTACCTATTTGATTATAAACTAATTAGTAATCACGCTAATGACCTGCTTTGTGGCTGCATGATACAAGGCGCTGCTTTCGTAATAAACTATACTGTTGATGATAAGGAGATTATAGTTTGACCCTAGTCGGCTGTGCTGTTTATTCCCCCTAAATGGTTTCCCACATACTCCCCCCATGCAAATGTGGATACACTTCCTCTAAATTCAATCTTTACTGTCCTTAGTCCAATAACATAATTAGTACATACATAAACATATAACCCGATTGGGTAGTAAGACGTGATGTTAGGGGGGGGGATTATGCTAATGTGCTAGGGACGGGGAAAGTTGAATTTAGAGGAAGTTTACCCCGAATTTGTGTTGATGGAGAGTAAAATAGCATTTATGAATAACCACCCTTAGTGCATCCGATCAAGATTCGAACCGCAAGCTCCCTGTCATCGCCAATCAAGTTTATTGCAAAAGTGACTTTAATATATAATTCAACCACTGAAGAAGACTTCTTTAAAATTCAAATAGTCAGTGTTAACTTGTCTTATTAAGTCCTACACACTTAACAAAATGTCCCCAGACCCTTTAAACAAAACTGGACGCATAGAAAAATATTTAAATTACAAATGTCGAATCGAGAATAAAAGCGTTGAGTTGAGGATGTTTAATATAAGTAAGAATCAGAATTAAAGGAACTGCAACATATCTGCTATCAAAACTTAATCAGGATCTGTTTTTTGTCTTGTTACTTTTCAAGTCGTCGACGGTTCAGACGAACATGTGCCACGTATGCGCCCATCGCATCTTGGATCACATGGCAATATCCCACAGCCACACGGATTTATACAAGAGGCTGTTGGCGCAGCACAGGGTGAAGGCAGGCAAACTGGGCCAACCCTCTCCGGTAAGACGATTCCAGGTGTCCCCTCATTCGGCTATGCAGAACCACGACTTGGACAAGCAGAGGAGGCCATTACTATCGCCGAATAAGACGGCTGCTCCAAGCAGACTTAATACAAACCTCATCATGTAAGTACCAAATATAAAAAAAAAATTGGTTATCTTGAGTGAAGTAAAGATTTATCATTTTAAAGTAAATTTGAAATCTTTGCTGAGTACTAACTCAAATAGAATAAAAAATACTTTCCTTTAACACCGCGTCTTACTACCCGTTTGGTTTATACACATATGAACTAGGGTAATTACACTAATGGTTTCATGGAAGAGGAAGAATATATTTGAAAGACGTGTACCCACATTTGTGTAGAGAGACAGAGAGAGAATGGGAAGCCATTTTAGAAAAACCACCCCTACTACACCCAATCGAGATTTGAACCTCGATTTCCGCATCATTGGTAGTTTAGTGACCTCCCATAAGCAGTATTAGAACTCTAAAACAAATTACACTTGAAAAATCGGATATTATTTTTTAGGGATGTGAGTCTTAAATCTGCTTGAATCCTTGAATATTGAATATCCTTAAGGATTTGAGGGTCCGTTCCTCTTAAAAATTATGTGGCCGTTTCCAGTAACAAGCCTGCAAAGCCAGATGACGAGTTTAAACTTTTCCGAAAACGCTCGTACTCTGCTGTCCACAAGACTTGTTGGAGGATCGCCATCGAGAGTAAAGGTTATGTCAAGTGCTTCTTCCAGAACTGCAACTTCTTGGCCCTCAACATGGAGGATATGGTGGAACACTACGGGGTCTGCAATGGGGTAAGATTTGTAATTATTTTTAATTGTACTTCAGTCATAAACTATTTTATTGTATGGGTGGGGGAAGGTTTGAAAACTTCAACTTAGCTCCAAAAATTCCTCAATTTTGATGCCATTACAATAGGGATGTATGAAGTTCACTTTTTAATTGGAATGGCAAGCCGAAATAAAAGATAAGGCTTTTATTAATGTCACATCATGCTACTTTTAATTTTTGAATTATACATTAATTGCATCTTGATAAAGAGAAATGCTTGATGAAAAAACAAAGCCCAATATATTATTTGATATTGATAAATAAAGTCCAATATATTTTGTAGTAATAAATAAAGCCCACTGTATTATTTTATAGTAATAAATAAAGCCCACTCTATTATTTTATAGTAATAACCAAAGCCTGCTAAATTATTTTATAAAGATAAACAAATCCCGCTGTATTATTTTATAGTAATAAACAAAGCCTGCTATATTATTTTATAAAGATAAACAAAGCCCGCTTTATTATTTTATAGTAATAAAAACAGCCCACTGTATTATTTTTTAGTAATAAACAAAGCCCGCTATATTATTTTATAATAATAAACAAATCCCGCTGTATTATTTTATAGTAATAAACAAAGCCCGCTATATTATTTTATAATAATAAACAAATCCCGCTGTATTATTTTATAGTAATAAACAAAGCCTGCTATATTATTTTATAAAGATAAATAAAGCCCGCTTTATTATTTTATAGTAATAAAAACAGCCCACTGTATTATTTTATAGTAATAAAAACAGCCCACTATATTATTTTATAGTAATAAAAACAGCCCACTGTATTATTTTATATTAATAAACAAAGCCCCACTGTATTATTTTATGTTGACATATTTGAATTTATCTCTGCTTACGTTATAGATGTCATTTAATCAACAATCGGTGTTAAAATATTGTTTAGTTGCTGTTATGAAAATTAGTTTATATTGAATCATGTAATATTTCGTTGAGATATTTCAAATATTTTCATAATTAGGGACTTGCAAAATTTGCTTTTGCAATAACACGAAACTAGTTACGGGTATTCCGTGTTAAGTGATCTTTTATGTTAGCACTTTGTAACCTCACCTTCTTAGATGTTTCTCAAATTTGGCTCAACTGATGTAACAACAGAGATAGTAAAAAATATGGATATTTAGATTTTTATCAGCCTATGTTTTAAGTTACACCCTTTTGAATTCTCAAATAGATCACAATTTTCCTGGTGGTACACAATTACAAAATAAATAATTTCTCAGGCTAGAAATTAAATAGAAGACTGCGGAAAAACATTTTGACGTTTAATTTACCTTCAAATTCCGAGTCTTGAATCCAAATGTTGGAATAATTATCAACATAATAGGAAATATAAATATAATATAATAATAGAAAATACAAATAGGAACTAAATGTTAACATTCTTTTTAATAACGTTCATACATTCAGTTAAGGAAATTACTGGTTTGGAGACTGGTTGTTGAGTTCATCCAATAATTTTATTGGTTCCGAACCACAAATATTAGAGCTTCAAATCTGAAATATCCTCATAATCTCTTATAATCTTAGGATTGGAGTATTTGATGGTCCCATCAAAAGTATATTTATTACTTTTTAAAATAGTAAATGGATATTGCTAGTTTACAGAACGTTAAATGGTGAAATTTTTTCCCCCTCTTTCACAGAGTGACATGTACTCAAAATTTATGTGTCCGTTCTGTAACGGAGGCTTGAAAAGTTTGGAAATGCTACACAAACACATAAGCATGGAGCACATGGAAGAATCGCATGCATGGAACTCCGAGAGTCTCTCCAGAGAAGACCGCACCGTGACGGATTCCGTGAAGTCTGTCTGTAACTCGCTACTGTCAAAGTCCAGGGACATCGAGATAGTTCCACAAAAAGGCTCCTATATTATCTCTTTGAAGAAGGAGCCGGAAGAAAAGCGTCAGGAAACTTTTGAGAAATATGTGGACTCTGGCCCTCAGCTCAACTTAAACGCCCACCCCACGCCTGCCATCAAGAGCGAACCAGTTTACAGCGTCTTTGATGACCCTGACCAGGCTTATGAGGAGGTTGAGAAGAAATACGACGACATGACGAAAGATCCATTCCTGGTGAGAGAGGTGGACACGTCTCCTATTAAAATGGAGGATTCGGAGCAGTCCGAGTTTAAGTATTGTTACTTTAAGAGTTCGACTGATTTAAATTTAAACAAGAAGAAGGATTTGAAGATGTATCGTAGGAGAAGAAGCAATTCTACTTCAAATTCCGATTTGGATGTCCGAAATTACCTGAGGATTCCTGGCCAAAACGTGGGGACCTCCTCTAAGATCGCTGCGACGTTTACCTCACCGGAAATGTAAGTGGTGAATTAATTAATCAATCTATTTGTTAGTTAGATTGACCCTTGGCAAGAAACAACTCCTGGATAGCTCAGTGAACCGGCGGATTGGCGTGTAAGCCAAAGGTTCTGGGTTTGATTACCGTGTTGAGGTGTCAATTTTCAATTTTAAGACTAGGAAATGTACTTGTTTTATGAAGAACCAAACCACTTACGATTTATAAAAGGTTTTATATCATAAATTAAAAGTTGATAAAAATAATGTTCATTTCGACTTGAAATGACCTGCAGGACAGGGCTTGAATCTCGCTAGAGTCTACTGAGGGTGGTTTTCCCAAAATAGTTTCCCTCTCACCTCCTATACAAATAAGGGTAGACTACCTCTAAAATGCTTCTTTTCTCATCGCTAGCCTAGAGTTGTTTTTTCATCCAGGGTCAATTTTTTTATTCAAGCCATATATTTTCCATTACTGGCTCAGTAGGTCGGTTGTAGATTTATATGCTAACTTAAGATTAGGACAAGCACAACATCCAGTCCCCAGCCGTTAATTTATCACTGTGAAAGGGCAAACCCACATTTCACCAATAATAAATTTTTCGGCCATGCCGGGAATTGAACCCGGGACCCTTAGATCAGTAGACAAACATGCTACCGACTGAACTGAAAATGTATTATTCTTAATTATCTATTTTTAAGGAAAATCCTCATTTCGCACTTTTTTTTTAGGTATTTTGTATTTTTTTAATTCTAAAAGCAATATGGTGTTTGTTCATGTTTATATGTTTTCTATCCGCCTTTCCTCTAACTTATATCTTAAATATTTACTTTTTTTTTTCACAATTGACTCTCATTAAAGCCAGGTCAAACACAATCAGTTAGTTCTTTACCATTAATCTTGGGTTATGGTAAATACCGTTCATATTCTGAACTTTGTTTGGCTATAATAATAAAACTGTAATAGGGAAGTTGGTAGTAATAATCCTGCAATACATTACTTATCAAACAGTGTTGGTTAGGTAAGGTAAAGTTTATGTTTATTGGCTCTACACAACCTTCAACTGTTTTAGGGATCGTTCCTTTGAATTGAGCGACGAGAACCAGCCTCAGGATCAAAGTAAGTACGAAAGTGATATTTTCAAACATTTCTATTAGTTATGTTTCAATAATTTAATACAAGTTTGTCAACGATTCAGTTTGAGGTTGATAACTAAGAGCAGTAATGCCATGCAGATTGATAAAAAGGGTGAACTGAGAAAATACAAGAAAATGTTTTCTCTAGAAATTTTATACACAGGGAATCTAATTAAAAACCTGAATATTTGGGAATTTTGGACTTTAAAATGTATTATTTAAATTTAAATAGTAGGCCTTGCATAAAAGGATAAGCTGACTGAAAAACTAAATTTGAGTCGAATCTACTATTTTACGAATTCGAATTTCCAGTTTATGTTCAAATCCCGAATTTGAATGTTATAGAAAAATTTGAACTTAAAGAGGAAATATAAATATAATAGAATAATATGAAATACAGATGGTAACAAAATGTTAACATTCTTTCTTGTAATCAATTCATTATAATATTCATACATTTAGTTAAGTGTTAAATCACTGCTCTGGGGTCCGATTGTTAAGTCGATCCTATAATTATAATTGGTTATGAACCACCAATAAGTAGTATTAGAATTCTATATCAAATTTCACTTGAAAAATTTAAAGAGAAAAAAAATCTTTCCAAGCCTTAAGGATTTGAGTCTCGAATATCCTTGAGGATTCCAGGGTTCATCCCTAACTTTAATATTTTAAATCCAGTTATTATCATAATTTATATTTCAGATTACCTCATATAATTTCATAAGAATATTAATTTGTACTGTACATATCAGTTCAGAATGGCAATTATTCAACTTAAATTGTATTCCACAAAATAATCATTTGTCTCTGTATTGAACATTTTGAGTTTTGCCTTTTTATCTACCTATTTCCCCCTATCCTCCCCCACCATATGTTTGTCCTCTATCAACTATTTTTCATATACATTTTGTTTTTTCTCCAAACAGGCCTAACAGCGGCATCTGAATTGTATCAACAAGATTTTTTTCAGACGAACATGAATGAAAAAACAAATTATTTTGAAGAAAAGGAACCTTCTCAACAGGTTTTGGAGGGAGAAATTAACAGCAACGTTGGTACAGGAATAACAATGACACAAACCGCGACAGAACCACACCATTTTTCCGAACTAGAATCAAGAAGCGTAGAAATTAAGAAAAAGGTTTCTCAAAGGACCAGTCCTGACGGTGTTAATCTTGAAACCGAAATACGCCTTCCCGCATCTCTTCCGGCAGAGCTGAGCGAGGGACATATGTTAGAACCTCGTTTGGTTCAAGAGACAAACGATCCCGTGGTTTCCGCACAGACTCCTTTGGTTGAAGAACCGCACATTGAAGCGGCGGAACAAACCGAGTCGATATCGGACATTAAACTTGGAACCATCAACTCTTCTGAGGAGTTAGATTCTTCATTTTCCAAAAGTCCTACTTGCCTGTTTGGGCAGCCAGCACAAGGGTTTGTTGATGATCGTGGATTGTCCGATGATAACCAAAGGACTTCAGAGCAAGAACTCGTGGAACTCGACGTGGAGAATGTGTTGACGGAGATTCCAGAAACTGGTGAGAAAAATAACAGTAACGTCACACCTTCGTTTGACGAAGAAGACATGGTCCACTTTACTGTCGAAAACCAACTCTCAACTTTAAATAAAACAGATCAACAAGTCGACCAAACTGTCCTCTTAGAACACATAAGAATAGGAGATGTTGATTCTTCTGATAAAAAGCAGCTCCTAAATATTGAAACAGAACAAATTGCGATTGCTCAATCCTCAACAATTTCAAAATATGAGCCCGATATATTGTTAGGAGCCCTACCTAAACCACAGAAAGTAGATGGAACACAACTTGATAACGAGCAGAGTGATTACACGACTGCTCAATCCTCAACAATTTCAAAACACGATCCTGATATATCTTTGGATGCCTTACCCAAATCAAAAGGAGATGAAACACAACTTAATAATAAGCAGAGTGTTTACATATCAAAAACACATATCTCCGAGTCTTTTGCAGAAAAACAGCTGATATATTCAAATAACTGTCCATTGGGTGGTTCTTTGTTAGGTGTCGAAAACTTTCACACAGAAGCCAATACGGGTGTTTTGAAAAGAACCCCCAGTCTGCCAGATCTAGCTTCGATTGAAAACAAGTACTTAGAACGTACATTGAATAGAAGCACCAGTTTACCAGATATAGTGCTTTTGTCTGTGGACAGCGAAACCGAACGCAACGTTGGAACATACGAGTTGAAAAACGTGTCCACTCCATTGGACGGAAACAAAAAAGTCAAACAACGATTGTATTTATCGACTTCTGTTTCAAAAAGAAGCATCAGTTTACAGGATCTGGTTTTATTGCCGGAAGAAAATGAAGTTGAACCAAGATTGAATAAGAGCTTGAGCCTACAAGATTTTGTTTCACTCACTCAACAAATTGATTTTGAAAAGGCAATAAATAAAGGGCACATAACTTTGGATGAAAGTATTAGAGTGAATGGTTTAAATTATTGTACCTTGAACGACAAAGTCGAACAAGAAAAACCTGGAGTTCCTTGTACGTTAAAAAGAAGTGACAGTTTGAAAGATTTAATTCCGACTATGGAGAACAAAGTCGTACACCCTGAATTGCATAGCTGTGTCGATCTGCTCGACGTGGCTTTCACGAGCGCAAACCATAAAACTGGATCAACAACAAGATCCTTTCTTTCGAAAAAAAGTGTCAGCCTACAAGATCTTGCGTTAAACGTTAAACCCAACGATGTTGGGCACAAAACTTGCAGAGGAACTTCTCAGTTGAGTAGAGGTGTGAGTCTGCAAGATCTAGTCTTGATGACCGGAATCAGTAAAACGGAACAAGGACTAAATACAGAGCCATATGAGTTGGAACAAAGTGTAATTCTTCAAGATTTTGCCGTGCCGACTGAAAACATGGCCGGCCAAGAGATAATATTGGAAAATGAACGAATGCAACAACCACAGATTAAACCGTTAACAGACCCTACAGGACACCAAAAAGAATCGCTTCTTAATGAACCATCCGAGACTAATGTTCCGATCGAGTCGGTTAATTTTAAAACAACTGGTACTGGAGAGATTCAAAATCATCTGCTTGGAGATAGTATCAGAAGTAGCCCAAACATTGAAAGCGCAGGTTTGGAAATTGAAATGTCTCAACAAATCCTCACAGAAATTACTTCACACATCGAAGACACGCGTCTACTGGAACAGTTACAAGACATAACTTTACACGATAGTGGCCTACACCTAGGCGCCATTGTAGCGGAAAGTTCCTCAGGAAAACAGAAAAGCGTGTATTCGAATAGTGAACTTTTGGAGATTTTGCAAGGGGATATAGATGTTCCTTATCAAGAGCAGCAACCACAATTGTTTGGCGGCATTCAAGAAATTGGTTCAGACGTTAGGACGACAAGCACTGAGGTATCGCAGTTGAAATCTTCTTCTATCGTAAACACGTCTGATGAGGAACTGTTTAAAGATGGCTGTTTTCAAACCAGAATTAGCGGTTTGGAAATGGAGTCTGGCTCGAGTGTTAATAATAAAGATGTCTCCTCACTGTCGGAAAACGTCGAAGATTTGCTATCACCGGTAGATAAAATCAATGATTTCATACAAACCCCCGATGGTCAATGTTTGCAAACTAATAAAGATGTAATGACTGGCCCACCAAACGAAACATCAAAGTGTAGCAAAGAGATAATTGATAATGATCAACATGAACTCGCTCGCAAGCCTCTGGCCGTGATATGTACATCCGATGATATTTCAAAACATGAAGAGCCAGAGTGTGATATAAATAGAACTTGCAAGACTCTTCTTGAGTTTTCTGAAAGTTCAGGTGTGGAAGATACAACGTGTAATCACCCAAAACTTGGACAAATAATAAAACCGGGTCTCGACAAATTTCCCGCTGATAATCCCCAACACGGAGAATCTATAAAGTCAGATCTTGCAGCAGATATAGTTGATGTTCCCGCAGGGGATAGAACAGAACCACATTGCGATAAAGATCTAGGAGGTGAGCCAGAGATTGGTATTAAATTGGGAACTTCGGTAAATGCACTGAATGTACTGTCAGAACATGAAGGGGAAAAAATACCACAACTCGGCAAAGACACGACTGGCAATACACCGCTTGTAAGATCTACAAAACAAGAACCACCAGAAAACGTGGTCAGTGTTTTACCCAAAAGTGAAATCGCAACGGAACCAGAGCTTGAGGAAGATAACACTTACGATGCACAGCCTGGAAACACGTTAGAATCAGGACCTCCAGATGATTCTGTCCCAGTTTTGCCAAGTCCTCGAAAAATCGGGGAACCATCTCTCGACGAAAGGAAGGAACTAGAAGAGTCAAAGGAACCGATAGGCACCTCTGGTTTTCAAACAAAGAAAACGGAAGTTGTGAACGTTGAAGAGTCGAGCCAAAAAACAACACATCCAAAGAAGTTGAATAAAACGGTTATAACAAATATAGTTACACAAAGAAAAGGGTCCAAACCCGTGAAGCAACTGGCAAGCAAAGCGAACGGTTCGAAACTGAGAGAAGATTCGCAAACTGGTGAAGGTACAGGAGGTGACAACTTACTTCATCAACAAGTATCAAAATATGATAGTCAAACAATTAGCAGTCCACAATTACAAAAAACTACTGAAATCCAACTTGTGGGAGATGGAAGTGCCGTCGAAATCAAAGAAAACAAAGAGTCCCTTTATAAGATTATCCCAGAAGGGAATATGGGCACGTCCATCCCTATATTAAGCTTACAACTTAAAGAAAGTGACTTGCAAAGTTCAGGTGAGCTTCACGGGGAAAGGGGGACCAAAGTTCTTACAGAGTCCTCTGACAATCTGAAAGAAACACAAAACCTAGGTAATAAGATTAAGATTCTGAACCCAGGTGATGGGAATGTTGACAAAACATTGCACACAACTACAGAAAAGGACAATAATTATCATGGATCAAAATCAGAAAATACAAAACTTTCAAGTAGGATTAAATCGAAGGTTCGGAGAGCAAACAATCCAAAAGGAACCGACCCTAAACTTTCAAGAAGGCTCTTACTTAAGACTCGGTTAAAGAATAAATCGTTTCTAGCAAAACTAAACAAATCAAGATTTAAGCACCGAGAAAAATATTCAGAACTTATAAAGAGTAGAACAAAAAGTTTGTCTGTTCCTATCGTTGTTAACGCAGGGGAAAATCTCCATAGTTCAAACTTACCACGTAGTAACACACAACCTGATAACTATGAATCCTCAGCTTCTAAAGCTCAAAGCGTTCCTTCCGGAGAAAGTATGACGCTTGTTGCCGCGCAATCCCCTGGCCAAAACCTGGCTCCCTTAGTAATATCCGTTTGTGAATCGGCGCTGGACAAACGCCTGCATCAAGAAACTGAACAAGTTTCTTGTACTCTTGGGAAGGAAACATCTGGACATATTCAGTCGGAAACAAGTGGTGATGTAGCTGGTGTTTCCCCCAAAGCTGAAGAGTTGATTACCATAGTTTTACAAAATTCAGATGGGGAAACCATTGTTAATTTACCAAACGTGATTGCGGCGATACCCGCGATCGATACAACCAACAGAAAGAGGAAACAAAACTCAAACGTATACGAATATGGAGATCCCACACTCAACATTACTCCTGAAGCAAGCGCAAAACCGAAACATGAAAGCGTCGTAGGCGAGATCCGGGATAAGGTTATGACCGGGACTGAAATGTTATACTCGGAGAATAAACTGCCCAAGAAGAAACGGAAATTAGCAAAGATTGTGGGAGCCAATGGTGAGGGTGAAACTACCATGGATTCGACAGACACTACAAACAGAGAAATGGATACAAATATAAACGAAAGCTCGGAAAATCAAAACCACACGCTTGAGGCGCTTGAATCAAGTGATCAAATAGTCTCCAACACCTCTGAGTCCGCCAAAACCCTACTCCGTGACAAAGATGGTGATAATAGTACACCACATGATCTCGTTGATAACTTGGAGGGTAACACAACAAAGGGGACAGTCACCCTAAAAAAACCAGGAGACTGTAACATTCCCGAACAACCAAAGAAGAACCACGTCGACAAACTGTCGAGCGAAAAATTGTGTCAGTTGGACGGTTCAAATACGAGTGACAAAGAGGACGATTCACATTTTGACGACACAGAACTCGATAGCGATCCCAAAAGTCCCGTTGACAACATGTCGAATGTAGCAAAGCAGAAGGAAGGTAAAGGGATTGGGTCGACCGCGCAAAGTTTGCACAAAATAGATGACGGCTCATCTACTTCTAATGCGGGTGAAACACATTTTAAAATAAAAGACATGGGTATTGTCAGTAAAGTGATGGATTGCACTTCTGAAACTGTTGCTAAGAGTAACTCACCGTCAAACAAAGGTGAAACGGTTGGAAATAAGAGAAAAAAAAGGTCAGAGGGGACCAGTAATAACGATAAGTCACTGACGCCTACTTTCAAGAAAAAGTTAAAGAAACATTCCTGTCCGAATGCTGAAGGGGAGACTAACAGATCTCAAAATCCACACTCTGATAAGAGATTAAAGTTTGTCGCCAAACTTAAAAGAAAGAAATCATTCAAGGATGATGGATCTTATCTAGGCAAAGAACGACAGCATAATATAGAATCTACATCCTCGTCAACCAATCCGACTGAAGGAAGACCAGTAAATATGGCCGATAATTACACAGAGTTAAAAGTCGGGGCATCCGATTTTTCCCGACCCGAAAAAGAAATAACCCATCAGAAGCAAACAGAGGAAACCATGTCAAACTCTGAAAGTGAAATTCCAAAGAAAAGAAAAAAGATGTTGAAATGTAATGAGAACAAAGGGTCTTTGACTACAGTGGCACCTTGCGGTCGAAATGATGACCTGTCTGATCCCAGTGCTGGGAGCCAACCGTTGGAGGCAAACTTCCCACTCCCAAGTACCTCGGTTAAAAGTGAAGAGGGGACTAGACCTGTCCATCAAACCATCCAAGAGATTAACGTATCTGTTTTGAGCGGTCAAGAACACAGTCTTGTCGATCTCAAGCTGGAAACAGAAACCTGCGGAAACGACACGGATTCACGCGAACAGGATCTACCTCGGCGCCCGGTGTCCGACCCTACAACAAGCCCCGGAATTCTAATGGATATTAAAAGAGAAAGGGTTAAGTCACCCGATCCTGAAATCAAAAAGGGGGATGATGTACCGATTGCTGTCCCCAAACGTCGTGGCAGAAAAAAGAAAATTAAAATTGATCCTGACCTCGTGGAAAAAACCTCATTAAAAAGTAAAAACTCTGACGTCAGTGACGAAGACGGGAAGGAAGAGGGAACCGACGAAGACGAGAAAACGTACGTCGTGTACACGAGGAGCGGACGTAAAACCACCATGAGGGGCAGACGCCCGGTGGCGAGATCTGAGAAGGACGAGGACGAGAGGGACGCTGAACAGCAAACGGCCGCTCCTGTCGTACGCGGCAGAGGTAGAGGGAGGCCACGGGGTCGACCAAGAGGCAGAGGTCAAGGTAGGGGGGCGGTGAACTCGTCTGGTTTAGCAGTTATCACGCCAGGTGCGGAGGAGTTTCTAGATTCAAGTTTAGAGGATGCGATGAGCGCTGTCGCACGACTGCAAGATGACAGCGAGGTCGGCAAACCTCATCTATCCGCAGCGTATCTAGCGCTGCAGAAGAAACGGTTGAAGAGAAAGAAGAAAGGCAAGAGAACTGGTAGGAAGTCAACCGGACCACTCCTTCGGTACGACGAGATGTCCGAGAGCGAGATGGATCTAATGGTAACTTAATATTTCATCCTTATTTGTAGTGCGATATTTGCCTGCAGTTTTGTTCTACTCGGTTGTTCTACCTTTATTGGATAAACAAAAATGTTTATTTACATCATGGGCTGAAGTTGTTGAAATAATAAATTATTTTAAGGGAATTTTCATAGATTTAAAAATGTCACCTGAACGCGGGAATCAAACTCAAGTCATGGTGCGTTAATTCTTTACACCACCGAGGTATCTAAGACTTGTCTCAAGTTCACGGTTATTCCTCACTAAAAGCAAAGTCTGTGAAGGAAATAGCCGCCATATTTCTTAAGAGATGAGTATAATCCGCTATTTTATGAATCTGAATCGTCGTTTTACCTTCAAATCCTGAATCTTGAGTTTGAATCAGAATCTTGGAAATAAACACAATAGGAATATAACAGAATAATGTAGGATGGAAATAAGGAGTTCTCCATAAATTATGTCACGCTAATTATTTATTTTTTTACCCCCTCTTACCCTTGTCACTCAATGTCACAATTTTGTGAACCCCAACCCCATTTTTTTAATATTTCATCCCAATTTCACGCACCCTCCCCTCCATATTTAAATAGTATTTTTAATTGTAGAGCTTATACAACCCCTTTAATTAAACTTGTTCGTCAAGCTTGACGATTGAGGTCGATTGTTCTCTGTAAGTGTCTGTAGTCGGGTTGTTTTCAAAATAAATTACGCTTGGCTGTAATGTGACATCCCACACATTTGATTCCTCCTTGTCACGCCCGCTCAAACCGAGCATTACTCACCCCCAATCCCCGCCTTATATGCGTACATAGTATATGGACAGCCTCTAGTAACTAAATGGTACACGCTTCCTCTAAGTTCAATCTACCTCGTCTCGAACTTATTAGCATAAGTGGTACATATGCTTATAAACAGAAAAACCCATTAATTACTTGTCTGGGGTCTTACTGTTAAGTTGGTCCTATAATTAGGTTGGAACTGAACCAACAATCAATAGTATTAGTGCTCTAAAACAAATTACAATTCAAAAATTTGAGAGAAACACTGTCTTGAATCCGATATTTTCTCAAATCCTCGAATATCTTTAAGGATTTAAGGATTAAAAGGTCACATCCCGAATAAGTGATAAAATATCTCAAATTAATTCAGGGTGAGTCCTATCCTACATCTGTTTAGTTGTATACAACAATTCCCCCTGTGCTTCCTTAAATGGCTTGCTGTTTGCCTCCCAACAGGGGAAGTGCGCCAAGTGTCATAAGGAGATGCTGAAAGGAGATTTCCTGAATCACAGCTTGCACAAACACACTGGCATGGCCTGGATGGAGGGAGAAGAACCCTTTGTGAGTACAAACTGTTCCTTTTAACTCCTCGTTCTGAAACTAGGTCTGAGCGATCGGAGAATTATATGTGTTTAACTATCGCCATGGCTGACCTTGGTGGTTTGGTTAATTAGGCTTAAATTAGGTTTTTAAGATATCCACTGGCTCCAAGCATTCGTAATGACCAAGGCTCGAATGTTTATGACCTAAAACTCGCGGAATATTCCCTTAAAAAGACCAACATACGGCCTAAATTTTAACAAATATGTCCTGAGCCGCTTTGGTGTCCTCATGGTCTAACACATTAGTCTCGCAGCGGACTAGACTGACGATGACGAGGTCAAGTCTCGAATCTCGGTCAAATGCACTGAGGTTTTTTTTTCTATATTGGTTTTCCATTCTCTTTCCATGCGAAAGCTGGTACACTTGCTCTAAATATAGCCTTACTAATCCCTAAAACCATTAGTGTAGTTAGTACTTAAGTGTTTAACCCGGATGGTTAGTATAACACTTTGCTAAAAACAAATATTTTGCCCTAAAAATGTATGTTAATGATAGTTTGCAGTAAAAGAAATTATCTGACAAATCTTTAACTATTGCTCTGATAATTTTTCTTTTAATTAACGATATTGCTGAGCGATTAAACTGATGGATGATATAGCCTAACATAACACAAGCGTGCTATAAGAGCTTTTACAAGCAGAACGAGGATTAAATGGATTGGGATAATTCTACGAAGCGGTCAGTGTTAACCTTCCCCCCCCCCCCTCCCACATCCTTCCGCACTACGGAGATAAGCTCTCAAAGTCAACCTCGATTTCTCCGGAGAAGGTCTCTTTCGAACAGGTATAGACTACTTGAACAGGTTGTCTAGTGCCCTGGAAAGCCTGAAAAACAGGGAAAAGTCGGGGAATTTTCTTGAATATCTGGCATTTTGACATATTCACTATAAAAAAAATCACGCAGCTTTAATTTACAATACTAAAACTAACATATGTAATAAACTTCCGAGCCCTAATAATTACTACCATCACGTCTCATTTCTGGAACTATGTGCAGACGACCTCCAAGGTATACCCAGGGCAACTTTCTGTTCCCCGTCGAGCAGCTAAAAGTCTAAACACACGGCAACTGAACCAGACACTGCAACTATTTCCGCAGCGCGGCTGACTGTGATAGTTTCGACTTTAATCAAACACATCTTGGTATTTTTAGGATTTTGAAGATGAGAGGATATTGACGTACGTTGTGACGCGGGCATGGAAGATGAAAATACCTCTCCGGTGCGAGTTTTGCCTCGAGTTCAAAAGGAGTGTTGTGGGGTTCATTAGCCACATCCAGTTCTGTCAGAAGACTTCTGAGGTGAGCCAATATGTTACACACCTACTTATATCTCTCGCTTTATGTGAGTTACACACCTACTTATATCTCTCACTTTATGTGAGTTACACACCTACTTATATCTCTCGCTTTATGTGAGTTACACACCTACTTATATCTCTCGCTTTATGTGAGTATACACACCTACTTATATCTCTCGCTGTATGAGGTACACACCTATTTATATCTCTTTAAGGGAAACCTCTCGCTCTATGAGGTACACATCTATTTATATCTCTTTAAGGGAAACCATTTTCTTTACCAATTGCACACCTATTTATGAAATAACGAATGGCACAATAGTTCAAAGCTAAAATATATATTTTGAAATATCTCCCAATCGTTCCCTGTAAATAATCAAATATGTTTCTTGGCAAATGCAAATCAATATTCTCTGTGTGCCAATAGGGAGTGTTTATACTCACCAATGTAAGAGGGAAAGTGTTAGCAATAGAAAAAACACGAAGCCTCACAGGGTGAGCTATTAATTTTCTTCCCTCTTATTATTTTGTACGGTGGCGTCTTAGTCTGATTGTGCTCTGAGTACTTGGTGCGTCCGATTAAATTGCTTCATTGAATATCTTCACATTCACTAAATAGGACACAACGTTAAGGTGTGCCATATTTTTGTACTCTATTTTTGAAGCCTTACATAATCCTAAGGATTGTGTGTACCGATCGAACCCCTACCTGCTTGTACCGGCCAACGATGTGGTTCCAGGAGCGTGACGCCATGATGATGGCGTGTGACATCTGTGGCCGGGTCATGATGCCGTCCAGTCTCAAGGTGCACCTGCCGACCCACCGGATTAATGAGACCGCTAAGTTTTCAGAAGAGGTTCAGACCGAAACGGCGCCGACCGGCAAGAGAGCGGCAGCTGCCAAGTAAGTTTGTGTGTGTTTCACACCCTTTTCAGGCCCTCAAATCCTTAACGATATATAAGATTTTAAGATTCAAATCCTTAAAAAAATTTTTTTTTTTAAATTATAAATTAAAATTAATATTATAGCTCTACTACTGTTTATTGGTGGTTCAATACCAATTATAATTATAGAATGAACTCAACGACCAGGCCCCAGACCAGAAATTTAATACTCAACTTGTTTTACTATTAGCCTCGCGTTTTACTACCCGTTTGGGTTGTACACCTATGTACTAATTACGCTAACTGGTTATGGATGAGGAACATCGCATTTAGAGGAAATGTGTTTGCGTGGAGGGAAACCCCTTCAGGAAAAAACTACCCTCAGGTGCTAACACGAGAGTAGCGCGTTAGACCANATTAGCCTCACGTTTTACTACCCGTTTGGGTTGTACACCTATGTACTAATTACGCTAACTGGTTATGGATGAGGAACATCGCATTTAGAGGAAATGTGTTTGCGTGGAGGGAAACCCCTTCAGGAAAAAACTACCCTCAGGTGCTAACACGAGAGTAGCGCGTTAGACCACGCGGCCTCTGAAGCGGGTAGCGCTTAACCGAATGTATGAATGTGATATATATTTACTAGTTGTATTTTCTATTATATTATATTTCCTCTTATGTTCATAATTATTCCAAGATTCAGTTTCGAGATTCGGGATTCAAAGATAAATTGAATATTTGGATTTGTAAGACTGTGGATTTGACCCAACTATTTTAAACTTTTCTTTTTTACAAGAGGGACAGTAGTTATAGAACAAATCCTTGATTTTTAGGGGTGTGCGATTGTTGAAAACTATGATTTGGCTTTAAAAATATATCAGTTTCAACAACTTTACTTTGTTGAAAATTTAAACCTTAGTCAAAACTGATTATATTTATGTCTTAATAACATAGAAAGTTAACTTTTTTTTTACTCATAATTTGCTGTCTAACATGACATGTTTTTTCACATATTTGGAAAAAAGTACTAGAAAGATGGATAGAAATATATAAAAGGGCACAAACAAAAAATGATTGAAAAGGGTTTTGCAATTCAAGTTTTGAATTTCAGTGAAAATATCTTTCACGCGGCTCTAATTCAAAATTATGCTGACCGTATTTAAAATATGTATACCAGTGAGTAATACCAAGTTTTTCCAACATTTAGTTAACTTTTTAAATTCAAAACTTTCACTATTTGATTCAAAAATATTAATAATCATTAAACCACTATTCTCACATCCATAATAAATAAACATAATATTTTTTTCAAGCGGTACAAACATTAACAAAAAAATATTTAATCCTTTACTCGACTTTAAAAATATCTAATAGTATTCAATTAGGGTTGCTTTAAATTTAAAAAAAAAATTGACCTCGTTGCCTCCACGCTACCCTCAGCCTCCCCACTTTCGTCGCCCTTTAAGGATGTTTGTTGTGTTGTTGCAGAGCAATCAGCAAACTTCAGGACTTCGTCCAGGAGGAGGGAGACGAACCCGAGGAAGATCAAGGAAACGAGAAAAAAAGAACAATCTCCCCAAATTTTGTGAGCCAATTTCGATATTAGCGCATTCTCAAAACTCAGCACTCGGCTGTCAATGGCTAGGTTCATCATTCGTATTATTTAAAGAATATATAATTTGGTTGTCGAATATCTCTCATGAGCTTAGCGGCATTAGAGGACAAAACTTTTTAAATGAAGAGACAGGACAGCCTTGACAAATATTCAACAATTAGTTGATATCACCGTGTGAAGAAAATTAAACTCTCTCTTTCTACCGGAACAATATTTTATTTATTTTGTTCTAAATGATGTTTTGATATAAAAAAAACTGCTTTTGCTACATCTACATCTTAAATAACATTTTTAATCTGAGGTTGAATGCATGCAAAAATATTGAAATTAAAACTTGTGTGAAATCAGAATCCAAAATTTAGGTTGAAATTCAATGATTGGAATCAATAAAAAAAAATACGAAATATATCTAGATAAAAGTTTCAACATACAATACAAATACACATAACTTTTTTAAAAATTATGTAATTAAATTTATTTAGATTAAAGCACTAGAATGAGTGAATTATTAAGTTAGGAGGGATAGTTGCCATCCCATTTACCTGAGCGATACCGATGTATAAACTGTCAAGATAAAATACTAATAAACACATTTTGAAGGCAAGTTTTCATTGCCACAAACTATATTAACCTGAAGAAGCTCTCTGGGGCAATGAAAACTCGTCTTAAAAATGTGTTTATTAGTGTTTTATCTTGACAGTTTCTACATCAGTATCGCGCAGGCAAGTGGTCTGGTGACTGCCCCTCCTAACGTGAGCCTTTATTATTTATCAGTAATTGATTGTTAATACCATCTTTTCCCATTTTATGGTTCAATATATCAATACACAAGGGCTGGGGCCCTCGAATTCTTAAGATTATTCGAGATACGGCAAAATCTTAAAATCGAGTCTCAAATCCTTTTTTTTTAAAAAAATTATTTTTCGATTGAAATTTGTTTTAGAACTCAAATTTTTCTTATTAAAGGTTCAGAACCAATAATTATAATAATAGGATGAACTTAATAACCAAACCGCAGACCAGTGATTTAACACTCAGATGAATGTATGAATATTATAATAAATTGATTATGAGAAAGAATTTTAACATTTAGTTACTATTAGTTTTTTATTTTATTTATTATATATTTATATTTAGTATATTTCCCCTTTTGTTTATAACTCTTTCAGTGATTCAGATTCGAATTCAAGATTTGGGATAAATTGGAGATTTGAATTTGAGAGGATTTGTAAATTAGTGGTTTCGACTCCACTCTATAAATACAACTTTCTCTCCCGAATGTTTATATTATTACACACTAAGGGGGTCCAATGTGTTACGTTGATTTGTTAACTTGTCCTCAAGGCGGTCGACATGTACACTGCCAACACCACTGAACTCGAGAAGCGCCACCTCACCACGTGGAAGCGACACATCACCATCAGCGGGAAGGCCACGTGCCGCAATGTGGCCTGCAAGTTCGAGTCGGGGAAACTCGACGAGCTAAAGAAGCATTTCCTTTCTTGCCCACACTCTCAAAAGAAGGTAAAGTAGGGGTGTGCCAAGTTTT
>CABFOV010001927.1:21654-31793 GCA_902141375.1 Timema poppense
TTTTTTTTCAGGTGGGCCAGTCAAATACCTGTGTTTGAATTTCAGGGTTCTGGGGGAAGGCCATACAACTCAAAACACCTTAAACAATGTGCTAGATAAACTAGAGAGTTACTATTTATGTTTCTCTCATTTAAACAAATTAAGAATGGTCCCCAACAGTGATTTTAAACCGTTTAAAAGGACAAGGCCCACACGTTTACCAGAAAACTGTAGGCCTTGTTATAGTTCACAACCAAAACACAACAAAACACATAATTATGAAATGTTCACGGTTTATCAGTTTCCTTCTTCAGCAGAGGAGAGTAGAATAGTCCAGTCTGTGTTTTACTCTTTACGTGTATTTTCAAAACTTTTTTAAACGGTAAATAGCACCATCTATTGTAGAGATTATAAACTATTTCAGTGTTTACAGATATAACCACAGGTAATTCTTAATGTTACATAATTTATTATGTATTGTATAAGGGTGTGATTATAGGCAACACTAGGGTTTTATAAAGGATGTTTTTGAGAAAAAAAAGGGCGGTCTATTTTCAGGCCAATAGGGTAAATTCCAGAACTTTAATTTCTTGAGAGGTAAGAATCAATATAATAAGGGGTAATGGTTATTAAGGTACATAGAACGACAGATATTCAAGAAATGATGAGGTCACCATGTGAAGAAGATTAAATTCTATGTTTGTACTAGAGCAATAGTTGATTTATCTTAGCAAAAAAAAAAGTTTTGCCATAAAATTTGCAAGAACACTGCTATTTTCTCGTGTCCCCCACCATAATTTGTAGTATTAGTCGTTATTTTGTGGTCAACAGGACTAGGGGGGGGTAGTAAGATCCCTTGGTGTCGCCCTCTTGGTTACTCACCTGAAAGAGTAATCTGTTTTTGTTAAACTATTATCATCTAACAAACTTGGAAAACACGTGTAACTTTAAACTAAGAAAACATTGGTTCTCCTGATAACATGGTAACTCTCATCCTTTGAAAGAGTATTTTTTTTCCAGGGGTGTACAGTAAGATGAAGTTCCTGGTGAAGCAACGAAGCGGATCAGTTTACGGAGACAAACCTTATATGCCGACTATCAATTGGACCTTGAACTAGTGAGTGTATGGCTTTACATGTTGACTACTTTCTAGTCCGTTGTTTCAATTCAAAGTAAAGTTGAATCGAATAATATTAAATATTAGGGATGTGCAAGATTTGAAAATAAATTAATCAGATAATGGGAGAAAAAAAAATCTCTTATTCTCGTCTCAAAAGTTGTAAAAAGACTATCGAAAATTCGAGAAATTAAAAGAAAAAAAAAATGTAAAAGATAATAACTGCCCTCAGATATTTACAAACCAAAGAGAGTTATAACTCAAGTGTTTGAATTAACTATAAGGTACCCTAATGACCTCATTGTGGGCCTTTAAACAATAATAACTAAGCTAATACAAAACAAGTGCTGGCTCAAGTCTCAAAAGAAACTCTATAAATTATACATTTACTTTAGTAAACATAATTTACATTTTCATTCTTTCAAAGAAAGTTCTCATTTCCGTGTCTCAAAATGTATCCATATTCTTGTTTCGATATCGTCTCAAATTGAAAAAAGTTATTCTCGCACATCCCTCTTAAATATTTATGATAACTAATCGAATTTCGAAAAATTAAAAAAAAAAAAGAAACACGCACAATATGGCTTTTGTATTGAAAATAAGATCACAGTTCACACTTTACATTGCTGCCACTGGACAAAGACGCTGCCTTTTTAATAGAGTAGATCGTTAACTGTTCATTCTGCAGACCTGAACTTATCAGTATGGAGTGCAGTCGACCTTGGTCTTGGGGTAAAGTGCTCGCCTTAAGATCCGATGTTCGGGGTTTCGAACCCTGCCGGGGTGGACGGATTTTCCTTGAGCGACCAAAAATCTGTAGCGAAACTTCCTTCAGGGGGGAAGTTAATCCGTTGGTCTCCTGTCAATTGTGACGTGTAAAGGAACCCTGTAAAGTATGTGAAAATACCTTTCCCGGCAAAATTGGTAGATTCGTTCACTCTCGCTCATAGAAATTCGTGTTCTGATATAATCATTTGGTTCAGTAATTGCACATTAAATACCTAAAATAAGAATATATTTAATATTTAGCACCGCGTCTTACTACCCGTTCGGGTTATACGCTTTAAGTACTAATTACTCTAATGGATTAGGAAATTGGGAAGGTCGAATTTTGAGGAAGTGAACTCGCATTTGCGTGGAGGGAGAGTGGAAAACCATTTAGTAAAAACCACCCCCAGTTCACCCGACCGAGATTCCAACCTCGATCAACACGACTAGCGCGTTAGCCAACTACGCCACCGAGGCGGGTAAAATAAGAATAAAAAAGTAGGAAGTGTGAGATGTGAAACGCAACTTTCTAAAGGAAGAAACCAAACACAAACATTAATGTTGTTACTTCCCCCCCCACCCCCCACTATCCTTGCCCGCTCCTTATCTTTTCTATAGCCGCAAGAAGTACTACACCACCACTGGTCTGTTTCCCGAGCTACACTCCCGCGTAGCGGACTGGCATGCTGTGGGCCCCGCGGAGGTGGAGGAATACTTGCCAGTCACCAGGGAGTCCCCGCCTCTCGCCCAGGTGTGCATCAGGAAGAGGTTCACCGATCCCAAGACCATTCCCGGGGTCAAGTTCAAAAAGCTCAAGCTTTTTGAAGGTCAACTCATAGACGGTAAGACCTGGTTGTGTCTCACCGCGCTTGTTATTGCGTTGTTTACTTAAAGGGGTTGGGAACATTGAATCCTTAAGATATTCAATAACATACAAGATTCGAGATGCAGGTGTTTCTAGGCATGGGAATCACGAATTCTCGACTCTCACAAATCCTTATGAATATTCAAGGATTCAAGAAAATTTCAGATTCGAGACACTAACTTTTTTTTTTTAAATTGAAATAGCTTTAATACCGCTTGTTGGTAATTCAAAACCATTTATATAGGATGAAATTAACAATCAAACCCCAGACCAGTAATCTTCCCAGAAGGAATGATGCAGGAAATAAAATGATTTAAATTTTGTTAAAAAAAATAAGTTGGATCTTGGCATAAAAATTTGGTAGATGACTTTTTTTTATGTGTTAAAACATTAAAAAAAAAAAGATTACTGTGAGTAGTACGGTTCAACAAATATAAAAATTACCGCTAAAATTTGTAAACAAACCAAAGAGAAGGTTCACGACATATACCTATGTTTTTTATTTAGATATTTTTGTTTTTCTTCTGTAGTTCTTAAAAAAATAATTACCTTTGGCTACAATTAGGCCATTACATTATCTGGCTAAAACATTTATTTTACCAATTTCTTAAATTGAGGGAAATAAGTTTCTCAAACTTGGGGACATTTTTTGGGGGGTTTATAAAATTTTATTATTAATTTGCATTTAAAGGGTGAATTAGTCAATTTCTCAAAAAGATTTAGTTTCTTTTTATTTTGGACATTAATTATAAATCAAAAATGCTATGATAAACTTAAAATATTTGTTTTGATGGCCATTTTAATGTTCTAAGTTAAAATTAATACAAACTCGGCCTCGTTAAATTTTACACTGTCTCTTCAAATCAGGAGAAGGCAATTAAAAAAAAACAAGTCAAGATAAACAATTCTAGCATAAACTCAAAATATTATGTTGATATTTGCGATTTGTGCTCCCAGGTGTACCCACGTTTTTTGCGGGTGGCCCCGTGTGGGGTATGGCGTGGTGCAGTATCCCCATGGAGTGTCTGCTGGTCCACTCCATCCATAAGGTGAATGTGCGCCAGTTCCTGGCTGTGAGTTGCCACCGCAGCATGGACGACCTCCACAAGGCCGGATCCAGCTATTCCGACAAGGGACTCATCCAGATCTGGGACTTTGGCCACCTGGACAACCTCAGGTACCTACGTATGTTATTACAATAGCGGTAGCGGCCGGGTAACGCGAGCTATTTTCATCCCGAGTCGAGCTCTTTAATTTTATTATGTTTCGGTAAGGAAAAACCTCATTTCACTTGTTGGGGTATTTAGTTAAACCTATTTGGAAGAAAGAATCCGACACCTTAGTTCAATTGGTAGTGCGTCTCTCTACTGAGCTAAGGGTCCTAGGTTTGATTCCCGGTATGGCCGAAAATTTCTCATTGTTGAAATCTGGGTTTACCAGGGTGTCTACCATCCGGGAAAATCAGGGAAAACGGGAATAAACCGCGAATTTGAAGTGATCTGGAAAAAACGGGAATAAGTCGGGAATTTGGTAAATCACAACAAAAATCCGGGAAAATAATATTTTACTCAAAATATGAAATACAATAATCAGTAAATTATGTCATTTTTTTGTTTGTAGCTGTGTAATATATTTTTAATTCCTAAAAAACAATTTTAATTCAAATTTTAAAACTTATTATTATTATTATTATTATGTAAAAAAAAATATTAATAGAAAAATGAGGGTGGAGGGAGGGGGGTGGTGAGTTAGAAGGATGTGACATACTTATTTAGTCGGGAATTTTAGGAAATGATCAGGGGAAATCAGGGAAAAGGTCGGGGATTTCATTGGTCAAGTTTAGTAGACACCAATGTTTACCCTTTCACAATGATTAATTAACTGTCGGGGACTGGATGTTGTGTCTCTCCTAGTCTTAAGTTAAATTAAATTATAAGGTGTATGAAGCTACGACAGGCCTAGTGAGCTGTTAGTGGAAAATATATGGCTCTACTACAGGCTGGAAACGGTTATGGATGTAAATTTGGAATAAAGCATAGGAAAGGTGAATAAATATAAACCATTTAAAAGGTAACAAACACATTATGGTTCAATTTTATTATGTTTATAGCAGTGGGATGGGAATAACCAACACTAAATAATAATAATAATATTTAGCACCGTGTCTTACTACCCGTTCGGGTTATACGCTTTAAGTACTAATTACTCTAATGGATTAAGGAATTGGGAAGGTTGAATTAGCAGGGAGGGAGAGTGAAAAAACATTTAGGAAAAGCCACCCCCAGTTCACTCGACCGAGATTCGAACCTTGATCTCCCCGTCCTCAGCAGTCGAGCGGCTCAACACGACTAACGCGTTAGCCAACTACGCCACCGAGGCGGGTACTAACACTAAACACTCTGTGCAAGGAGTGCGTATATTAGATAACCTGTGAATATTACAGAAAGTGCAGCATGGCCCCCAAACTAGTACTAGGCCTCGCCCACGAGTTTGGAGCAATCTGGCAGTTGGAATGGTGCCCCTCGGGGTGCTATGATGTGGAGACACCTGAGGACAGACTGCGGAGGCTGGGCCTGCTGGCTGCCGCTTGCTCTGATGGGACTGTCAGGATATTTTCTGTCTGCTTTCCTGATAAACTGCTCGAGACACATGCAGATAAGTAGGTCTCTAAGCTCGAGACACATGCAGATAAGTAGGTCTCTAAGCTCGAGACACATGCAGATAAGTAGGTCTCTAAGATCGAGACACATGCAGATAAGGATTTCTAAGCTCGAGACACATGCAGATAAGGTTTCTAAGCTCGAGACACATGCAGATAAGTAGGTCTCTAAGCTCAAAACACATGCAGATAAGTAGGTCTCTAAACTCAAAACACATGCAGATAAGTAGGTCTCTAAGCTCGAGACACATGCAGATATGTAGGTCTCTAAGCTCGAGACACATGCAGATAAGTAGGTCTCTAAGCTCGAGACACATGCAGATAAGTAGGTCTCTAAGCTCAAAACACATGCAGATAAGTAGGTCTCTAAGCTCGAGACACATGCAGATAAGTAGGTCTCTAAGATCGAGACACATGCAGATAAGGATTTCTAAGCTCGAGACCCATGCATATAATTATGTCGCTAAGCGCGAGAAACTTGGAGATAAGAACATGTCTAAATGTGAGGGATTTATATGTTTAGAAGAGAGTTCTGGAAGTTTCATTGAATATTATTATATAAATATTAAGGCTGTATACTGAAAGTTCTATCTTTTTATTGATTGTTTTATGCTTAAAGAAATATTTTATCTGGTGTTAATCCGATGTTGTTGCAGCGCTCCCCTCTTCAAGACTGAGCCGGCGGTGACGCTGGTACTGGATCCGGTGGACAAGGTGAAGCTTGGGGGCGCCAACTACCAGTGCACCAGGATATCTTGGTTCAAGGGCAAGAATCACAGGTATGCTCTCGGCCTCATCGAGTCGGACTTGAGACCAGCCCTGAAATTACACTCTGCGGGTGTATTATCTATCAAATGGCAACTATAGTCCAGTTTTCATAGAAAGCCTCTTTTATAAAATAACATATTTTTTATGCCTAACATTAATAACCTTTTACTACATTATTAAGGTGACCCGGCGGTCTAGGGGTAAGGTGTCAGACTTCTATGCTGGCGGCCGGGGTTCAATCCTCGGTCCCGGCACAGATTTATCTGATTACCAAACCCTTCCTTCACCTCTGACAAGACATCTTGTGAATGTGAGGAATGCCAGGCCTCCACCGTGGTTCGGATCCTACGTTAAACTGTAGGTCCTCCATTTCATCTCACAATCACCCTAACATTACACGTTAGCGTAAGTGCGTATAACCCAAACGGGTAGTAAGACGCGGTGCTAATAATAATAATACTACATTATTAGTGTTATCTTTAGGGCTGGGCCAATCATGCCGATGTCAATTATTTGTTGCCGATCACCGATGCTGATCATTTGGTTTATTAAATTTAAAATATTACGAGGATAGTATGTAGTTTGTTATAGTAATAAGAAGGTACAGGAAAGGTGGATAGAAACAAATAAAAGAAACGAACACAATATGGGCTTTACAGTGAAAAGAAGAACACAGCTCACACTTTACAATGCTGCCACTGGACAAAGAGGTAATGGTTGCCTACTGAAGAGAATTTATCTTTACCGCCCAATCCCCCGACCCTGGTTTCACTCTTTAGGAACTAAACGCACGCAAATTCTTTATAAGTAGATTATATTTTGAAGAAGGTACAGGAAAAGTGGATAGAAACATATAAAAGAGGGACAAACACAATATGGCCTTTACAATGAAAAGAAGAACACAGTTCACACTTTACACTGCTGCCAATGGACAAAGAGGTAATGGATGTCTCTTAAAGAAAATCGATCGTCACCGCCCAATCCCCCGACCTAGGTTTCATTCTATCGGAACTCATCAGGGAGGAGTGTGAAATGCGCAACGCAACTTCCTAAAAGAGAAAACCAAAAGGTTTTCCTTATAGAGTCATATCTTTATAAGTAGATCTAGTAACTGTTCTAGCTGTCAGATAAGGTTCTTCCTATGAAAGTAGATCTAGTAACTGTTCTAGCTGTCAGATAAGGTTCTTCCTATGAAAGTAGATCTAGTAACTGTTCTAGCTGGCAGATAAGGTTCCTCCTATAGTAATCTGACTCTATCTAAGGACCCACATCCTCACAGTACGGAATGTATCCCATGTATGTCTGTTGTGATCGCAGCATCCTCGCCGGAGGGTTCAGTAATGGGATGGTGGCCCTCTGGGACCTTGCCACAGAGTCGTCGTTTCTCAGGAGAGTGACGGGTGCAGCTCGGATCCTGAGTCCTTACATGACCTTCGGGCCTCACATCGGAGCTGTCACAGGTATGTATGAGTGGTTTGGCACTTAAAGGTCGAGCGCTAGATAACGTTTCCCAGCCGTACGCTAGTCGTGACAATCTTTACAACTTAGGGAGGGCGCGCACAGTTCAATTTTCTAGGCGAACTCTGATCGAATATATGAATTATCCTCGAAGCCGAATCAAAGTTCATATATTTGTTTAATTTCATGTTTGAATAAGTTTTCTGTGGCTATTTAAATAAATCTATTTAATAAAATTCCCTGGAAAATGCTTTAGCGCACAATTGATTTTAATATTTGGTTCTAATCTTATATTCAAGATATCACCATAACATGCAGGTAAATTGATTCTGATATGTTCCATGTGAATATTGCAATAAACTACCACAAATTGGGCATTTTAGCTGTCACTACTTTTATCGCTAAAGATTTGTAAGTGTTAAAGCTAAGTCTAATTGTTTCAAAGCTAAGTCAAATTTTCAAAGTTTTGCACATCCTTACAGTTCAAATTATATTTCTCTCAAATCCAAATGTGCCGATAGCTCGGACAAGTAGTCCCATAATAAAATAACGATAACCCACTTTGATGGTCACATGGTCTAGTTACTTTAGTTACTACATGTGTATTGCGGATGTATGGTGAGTCGCGTTGGAAATTAAAACACGACAACACCGAAACTGTTATCGAATGAATCATATTGGTAACCTTTCAGCGCTGTCCTTGAGCCCTTTCGAGGATGGCCGCTACCTGATGACGGGCTCCACCGACTGCACCACCAAGGTGTGGGACCTTGACGACGTCACCATCCCGGTCAGCTTCGGCCGAAAGGGCTTTGTCACCGACGGGCTGTGGCTTCAGCACTGGGTCGCGCATGTTACCTCCTTTGATGACGCTTACTCGTGAGTTATCTGGCTTCTCGGAACCGGTCTGCTCCCTGAGTACAGTTGTAATAATTTAGTGGCCAAGGTTCTGTTTTTCTTCTTTCTTTCTATCTATCCCCCCCCACTTAATAGTTTTCTGTGCATCAAACCTCACAATGATGAAATCTAAACTAAAAACTGTAAATAGTTCAAAGGAATTAGAACACAAAGTAAATGTGGAGTATACTCACACTTTGCCGGTTCTTAAGTGATATAAAAAAAATAAAAAATTAGAGATTAGTCGAATTATATATTTCTTGAAACCAAATTTATCTCAATAAGGATAACCTCTTTTCGCTTTATGAGGCAATTGTATTATAATCGGAAGAAGGTATAGGAAAGTTGTATATAAACAAATAAAAGGTACGACACAATATGGCTTCTACAATGAAAATAAGAACACTGTTCACACTTTACACTGCTTCCACTGGACACAGAGGTAATGGCTGCCTCATAAAGACAATCGATCTTTACCACCCAATCCCCTTGATCTAGTTTTCTGTGATCTTGACAGATTAAACTTGGACGTTTTGTTGAAATATTTTCTTTTAAACTTCTACACTTTTTTATTTTTGTATCCACCACATAAGGATACAAAAAGTGGTATATAAACACAGTAGAACCTTGATTTTCTGGAATAATTAGGCCTTAGGTTAGTCTGTATAGTCGAAAATCTTGATAATTTTACCTATAAAACCCGAAATTGGCGAAAACCGCCACCTCAATACCAATTTGGATAACTGATATTTGGTTAATCGGTGTTCTACTGTAAATAGTATATTTTTAATTTGAAACTAGACACATGGATTAGTGATGGAATTGTAATTTATAAAAACATGAGCTCTGGCATCTCTTATAGTAATATTTTTTTGTTTCTAGGATGACCCATACAAACGGCACCTTATCAACTATGAGGAACTTTGGTTACAGCCTATACCCGCTGCTTGCCCAGAACTCTGTCGCTTGGGTGAGTCACTTCTTAGGGTCAATCGTTTTATAACATTCCGGGTGCAGGAACAAGTTAAATACCTTAATGGCCCGAAAATAAGCTGCACATTTCTCTCGATAACATCCTTTAGAAAAAAAAAAACTCCGGAGAGCTCTTTAATCACGTTAGCTAATATTTAACAATTGTTTTACCTTTTATGACTTTACATCTGTTATTGTTTACAGACTGTGGTCAGTTTTTTATCACTACCGGCTGGCTAGGCCTGTTGTAGCTTCATTTGTTTTATAATCTATCTTAAGATTAGGACAGGCACCCACATCCGTTTCCCCGGTCCGTTAATCATCACTGTGCAAGGGTGAACCCACATTTCACCAGTGATACATTTTTCGGCCATACCGGGAATCGGGTGACCTGGCGGTCTAGGGGTAAGGTGTTAGACTTCTGTGCTGGCGGCCAGGGTTCAATCCTCGGTCCCGGCACAGATTTATCTGATTACCAAACCCTTCCTTCACCTCTGACAAGACATCTTGTGAATGTGGGGAATGCCAGGCCTACCACCGTGGTTCGAATTCCACGTTAAACTGTAGGTCCTCCATTTCATCTCACAATCACTCTACCATTACACATTAGCGTAAGTGCGTATAACCCGAACGGGTAGTAAGACGCGGTGATAATA
>CABFOV010001927.1:32904-46049 GCA_902141375.1 Timema poppense
GGGGGCAAAAAAACCCGAACGAATCCCAAAAACTAAAGCGTATCAAAAAAATGGGGTGAGTTACAGAATTTGGGTGGTAATTTCATAGTTAAAAATTGATAGCAAAACTAAAATAAAACATAATCTGCTACTTACATAGCACGGTGAACCATTATGACCTTTGATGAACCGTGATGTTTATGTAACAATGTATATTATATCATTTCACAAATATTTGACTGGCCCAGCCCTAAAAGATACACACCCTAATCTTTTTACTGACTATAATACCATAACATAATTGTTAAAACTATTTTAAATTCAGAAAGAGCTCACAATATGTTTGTTATCATTACTTGTGAGACTCGATATAAGACCATTATTCTTAAAATAAAAAAATAAGAGAAAAAAATGTTACTCTTGTTTATCCTTGAAACCGTTCTTCCTGTTTTAGATGGTCAGTTACACCGAGATCAAAGATATTACTTCAGCCGACGAAGATAATGCCCAAGACAACGACCCACAGATATGCTCCGTGGCAAATATACCCAAAGGTGAGACAGATACAGACTCTGAAGCGAAGCTCAGGACCAACAAGAGGAAAAAGCGGTTGTCTTACCAAAGAAAAAGGGGCCCTAATAGTTGGAGGAAGACACTTAAGGGTCGCTGGAAACCTGGAAATCTCAAAGACTCGAGTAAACTCCAAGAAGACAGTCAAACGAAAAGTCCTGATGTCGCGGGCGCTTCCATTAACGTTGTTGGCGCAGCTGAAAGTAATGTGATAGATTCAAGTACGGTAGACGGAGTCGATGCATCTGCTCCGCATGAAAGAAGTGAAGTTAGAGAAGTCAAACATGCTGGAGATGAAGATTTCGAACCGGAAGAAAAAAGTGACCAAAAATCATCAGTAGAGGCACGGATAGAACCATTTATCCCTCCTCAAATATTTGATAGTAATAAATTGACTGAGCAAAACCTTATAATAATCCCATTTCCTGAAAGCGTTGTTGGAAAAAAAAATTTGAGTGATGGTGAATCGGAGAGAGAAAGTGGTGAAGTAATCCAGGTAAAAGAAGAATGTGGTTCACCTTTGAAAATATCTACAAACTCTGCGGTCATTTCGATTCGAGCAGATCTTCCTGTAGCTACAGACCCTAGTCAACATTTTATACCCGGGGACCGTTTGGAGGTCCTCTCGGGTAGTTTGGAAATGGATGTCAGTTCGACAGTACATAATCAGATTACTGATGAGACGGAAACTTCAAAAACACCTGAAAAACTGGTTTGTTCTGAAACGAACGATAATATAAAGTGTGAAATTGTTTCTAGTGATGTTAACTTAACTGTTCGAGAATCTCAAGACACCTATAGTTGTAAAAGGGAGGGTTTAGATAGCGAACATATCGACAAGGGTAACTCGGCCAAGATGGTGGACGTGTATCCAAGTGACTGTGTCTTGTCAAACACGCGAGTAAGCCAAGAGACTGCAGATGTCTCGGTTGACGTACCCTCGACCTCCAGTTCTGTCGTAGGGGCAGAGGATCAAGAGAGTCCGAGCAAAGCGCAGACGAGCAAGACGCCGAGCGTGTTCGACCAAGACGAGTCTAGTAACCTCTCGGAGCTGTTGAGTGTGAAGGATTGCTCTCAGCCCGACGTCAGAGAAGACGAGGACGAGGCCAGTCTGGCCGTCAATGACAACATAGAGGTGATCTATATGACAGACATCACAGAGCCCCACGAGATAGGTCTACGTGAGTTCAGGAGGAGGGCGCTCGGGAAGAGCAAGAAACGCAATCCAAGGGACAAGAGTAGGGGTCGGAAAAATCTGGTTCTAGATGAGGCGGAGGGCCACAAGGACTTCCTCTGCCGGCCCAGGACTTATAACGAAGCGTGCAAGAAACATGGAGTTATCCTGTGTGATTTCCCAACCGTAAGTATAGCTATTGAAGGAAAACCTCTAACTTGTGATTTCCCAACCGTAAGTATAGCTATTGAAGAGAAAACCTTTTTTTATGTCCTTTTTTTGAGAGACGAGAAGAGATTTGAGTTTTTTCTGGGATTAATGTCTTTAATTTTATACATTTAGTAAAGATAGCATGGTAATTAAATCAACTTTAATTTTTTTCTAAGGGTATGTGGGAAAGCATTTTTCACTTAGAGTGGAGTTTGAATTTAGTTTGAATGAAAACATAAATAATTTTTTTGTGTGATTTGTGTGGTATAAAATAATATCAAATTAACTATAAAATTGTTCTATAAGGGAAAACTCTTTTCGCTTTATGAGGTAATTGTATTATAACTGGAGGAAGGTACAGGAAAGGTGAATAGAAACATAAGAAAGGATGAACACAAGATGGCTGTTACAGTGCAAAGAACAACACAGTTTACACTTTACACTGCTGCCATTGGACATATTGTGTTCGTTAGTTTTTATCCGTTTCCATCCACCTTTCCTGTACCTTATTCTAAATACAATACAATTGCTATAAAATGGGTAACTCGTTGAGTATTTTCAAGTTTTGTAAAAATCGGTAAGTGGCGTTTGAACAACTACTGAACCTTGACTCGAACTCAAATTTTTGAGTTCTCTCTCAAACCCCTTTTTCTCTTCTAATGTTCTGTACTCAGCTTGAATATTATATTTATAATCATTAGTAAAACACACAAATTAAGTTAACAGTCCACGTGTGAACGGAGGGGGAATTCCGCGGGTGTCCCTGGTACCGATACGGTTCACAGGATTGTCAATAGGGGCAGCCCCCCCCCCACAAAACCACTTCTCATTGTTTAGTTGTCGGTATCTCCTGTTTTTGATTTTTCAGGACCATTTTGATAATATCCCCGAGGAAGCGAGAGCTTGGATGAGGCAGTCTGAAAAGATGAGAGTTGTCCCCATCGACATGTTCCCTCTTGTCTCTATCAACAGGGTGAGTCTCTCGGGTAGCGAGTTTATACAGGCCAGGGGTACACACAGTCACGCTGCTAAACAACAGAAAACACTTGAGAGTGTGTGTGAAATTCACTTTTTTCTTTTTTAAGCAAACTTGGAGCAAATTTATTAAACATTCTCGAAGATGAATCAAAGTTCAAATATTTTTGGTCATATATTTTCCCTTATTACTATTCTTCATTCTCATTGTTGGGATGATCACTGATAGTGATGATGATGATGATGATATTATAGCACAATGCCCATAGTAGGCTCGTTTGTGATGGTAATAGTACACCCGGTTCTCACTTGGCGCGTGCTTTGAAACTTATAAAACTATTTTGCTTTAATTAAAACGAAATAAAGTTGGGCAGAGGTAAACCGGGGAGACTGAATCGGTGGGGGTACAGGCCCCCGCCTCCCCCCTACATAGAATATATTTGTTGTACATTTGTTTGTAATATTTCATTCTAATCTGTTGAATTAAGTTATTCATATCATTGAACTAAATTAAATCAATTTATTTAAATTAGTCATAATTATGTAATGTATATATCACCTAAAAATGGAAATAATTGTAGAGCCTGGGCCTGTGCTTACTAAACAGGCGAACCAAGATTTTAACCTAAAAACAAGATTCAGATAGTTGAAACCTCGTTAAAAACAACGTGTCACCATGGCAACACCAATTTTAACCTTCAGATTAAAGTTATCAGGTACTTAAACCTCCTGATAAAAATGTGACGGATAAATGCTATCTGGCGGTCATAAGACACACTTTTTTAACTTATCGACCAGATAAAAATATTTAACGGGCAGATTAATATTTATCCAGGAGTCATAAGACCCGGCCCTAAAAGTTAAAATACTTTAGCGGTGATGTGTTTTATTTTCGAAGCAAAGTCAAAGCTATTCAAAGTTAATAAGTCTGAAGTTTTTTAATCTTCTCTTAACCCCCCCTCCTACTAATGTCTGTCCCTTGCAGGTCAGCTGGAACCCCAACTGTCGTAGTTTCCTCTGGCTGGCGAGTGGCTACCACTGCGGTCTGGTCCGCGTCCCCTGCTTCAGAGGTATGCACCAACCCGCGGTGGAGAAGTACCTCCAGGACGCCGTCCCCGTCCGATCCAACCAAACCTCCCCCTCGTAGCATGCGGTGAGGTGCTCAGGCTGGTTCGTGATCTCGTACTGCGTCAAGTTCAAGGACCATTTCTTTAGTTTTTTGTAAATAACCTTATCCTGGTGAAATGACAGATACTTACACACCTGGGGACTTGGCCTCCCTGGTATTACAGCTGGCAACCTTGAGGTGTGTTCTTGTTACAGTGTTGGGTCGAGAACTGTAGCTGGTGTACCCAGTTACGACTTCAGATTAGTTACAATAACTCTCAAATCTTACGAAAGAGTTGAAAATGTTATACTTCAAATTTTGTACGGTTTATTTAGATATTTTTTATCGTGCTTTAAAAGGCTAATTGATGTGGTTCTTAGAATACAAGTAAACGATTAAATTACCACTTAATGGAATGTAAATCCACATTATTGGAAGAAATGCCGACATTATTTTTATTTAGCCAATGTGAAAATATTAAACTCACTAAAATAAACACAGTACTAATAGGCACATTCATGTGAAAAAATATATAGCCTCCTTTACATTGTATTTGTTCTATGATTCTTTTCTGTGTGTGTTTTTTTTAAGGAAAATTTGACTCTGTTATAGTTAAGAGGTGATTATTTTGCTGATACAGTGTTGCAGTTCTAAAGTGTTTATTTCTCACATTTCTTATTCATGGTTGCAGTATCTTTGTAATTCAATGAACTATAAGTTTTTTTTTCTCAACTTCACTTCTTAAAGTTTAATTAAATTAATCTGATAGACCTGTTAGAAAAATGAACCACAAATAAAAGTTAAAACACATATTTAATGCTAATCTTAATTTTTGATTCCCCATTTCGATTCATTAAACCTCAGATTAAAGATATTTTGTTTATACACTTTACTGTATATAGTAAAAAAGATACCCGAACCAAATGTCCGTGTCTATCCGCACATGATAGCCAGAATGCTTAAGCCTGATTCACACACTCACCGAAAAATAGAAAGCAGAATCTGCACAGTAATTCACACGCTGTATGTTACCCATGATGCAATGCTAACTTGAAACAGTTGATTATCAACAGATTTTGTTTTCTAGTAGATAAACATATATTTTAAATCATTCTCCCGATGGGTGTTTTCAAATTATAACACTTTGTCGTGGCACAATCCAATACATCGATACGCGCTATTTATATTAACGGGTTATTTCAAATTTCCTCACAACGGACAACGAAGCTGTCTGCTAGCTTCTGGCTATAGAGTGCATGCGTTTACAAATGTGCATGCGCACTGATTTGAGATGTCCTGTGCCGGACATCTCGGGCAGAGCGGACGAAGTAGAAAATAGTTGAACTTCAGCAGAACAGCTCGCGCTGACTAAGTGGAAATCTTGTGATTGGCTTGGGGTGTGTCACGTGACCATGTTTCTGTTCTACGCTAGTTTTTCAGCGAATGTGTGAATCCACGGTGAGGCCATGTTAGGTACATTTACAATTTTCCATTTCTATTTCATCAGAAATTGTAGTATTTAGATCGATTCTTGATTCTTAAATTGAGTTTATTGAAAAATCGAGTTTGATAACCTTATATTTTACTTTATTTTTTGTTTTGGTAGTTAAATGATTTGGTATTTTCATACATATAATTAAAGGAGAAAGATGGAGGCATTTTACTAAACTGACCAGACCACAGGTCGGAATCAGCTGATGAAGCTATTTTATTTGTAGTCTGGTTGTATGAATTGCGGAAGATGGCCTCAAAAACAATTATTCTCGATAATATAACAGCCTAATCTTGTTAGTTTATTTGGGGGATTTTTTTTTCTTTCTTTTTTAAAAATGAAATTATCAGCCAGACTTGATAATTACTTCTAAAAAGAAAAGGACAATTTTTTTTTAAAGCGACTTGTTATTAAAAGTTGTGACCATGTTTTACATTTTGTTTGGGACGTATTAGGGAGGGACAAAAGGAGGTCCTTTCATGGTTTTGTTGATACATTCTCATGGTTGATCGCTATGCAAAATATCAATCATTTTGTAAACAACGTCATCATCGGTTGGAGATTCCCCCACCCGCCTTTTGAAGTTCAAAAGATAAGTAAAATGCCGGTTTTAAGAAATGTGTTTGTTGAAGAAAGGGGTTGATAACATATTTCTTTGAAATTTATCTGCAGATGCTTGTACTGTATATATATAAAATTATCTTTTTCGTGTTTGCCTTGCATATAAATTTAATCTTACATATTAAATAGATTAAAAATATGTTTCATAGTAATTATAAAATGTTAGTGTATCAATCAATCAATGCGTTGTTGAATATATGTCTCACTATTCTTATACGAGTAATTTTTTTTTTCTTAATTTTATTAAACTGATCAAAATACACCTGAACATATAATCCAAGTATATCAATCACTGAGATTTACATGGTCTTGCTTGCGCCAAATGAAGTTTTTAACTTGATTCTTGTGTTCAAGAATGGTTTTTTTTTCTCCATATATTTAAGATGATAAAATATATTTAAAAGAGCTACTGATTCTTAGGGAAATAAAACCTAATTATTTATTATGATTAATTTAGAATATATATATATGTTTAAATGTAGGAGGGATCGCCTGTGCACTTTCTGGCCTATATATGTATATATATATGTCTCCACTTTGCTATACAGAGTTGTGTGTGGCAATTAAATGTTGTGTTTTTGTGTTTGATAATGTTCAGCCCCGACAATTTCTACCTTCTTTATACCCAGGTAATTGTGCTGGTTGTCCGTCAAACTTGTAACACTACTATGTTACAAATAATTTACAGGGAATTTTTGTGGAAAGACAATAGTGGTAGGCCTGCCCAATTAAACTTGCTAGATCTTTTGGTTTAGATCCAAGGTTGACTGTTTCAGTATAATTTGAAATATATTTTATGATATAAAGCTATTATGTTAATAGGTAGAGTATATAATTTATACAAATAAGAAAAAAATTCTAGCTATTCAATTATTGTTTACACTTTTATTTATTCCCTATAAATAATTTTACAATTAATTAATAAAGATATTACATGGGGCCAGTAAATATAAAATTAAGACTTGCTTATGTTAAAAAAAATTTTTTATCAAGGACTGCACCAAATTATAAGTTAACTATGATGGTAAAATAGTTTTGGTGTCATGGCGGTGCTTGTAAAACCCTCACTGTCCTTGGTGTCATGACGGTGCTTGTACAACCCTCATTATCCTTGGTGTCATGACGGTGCTTTTACAAATCTCACTGTCCTTGGTGTCATGACGGGGCTTGAACAACCCTCACTGTCCTTGGTGTCATGACGGTGCTTGTACAACCCTCACTTTTCTTGAGGTCATGAAATGCCTGGAAATTGTATTTTACACTTTTGCATTAGGGTTTATGTCATTATGATTTTTTGAATTTTTCTTTCCCCGTTTTTATAACCAATTAAAATCTGTTAAGAATCAAGCTGTTAAATGAAATATAAACATTTTTATAAACTTTTTATTTATATATTATATTAAATCAAGTAGAATGTAAACTTGTATGATTAATATTCAAGCATTATATTTATTATGTTTAAGCAACAAAATGTTTGTATATAATAAAGCTGTTGGTAAACGGAATAAGACTACTTTATTGCCCTTTCATTAATGATACTAAGTTTAAGATCGTCATTTAAAACTTGATAAATTAATATAAATGACAGGTTGACATAGCCACTGTTAAATTAAAACTATAATCAATATCATCTCTGAGGGAACTGAAGCTTCTTTTAGAGGAAATATCTATTTTCGCTCTCTCTCTCTCTCTCTCTCTCTCTCTCTCTCTCTCTCTCTCTCTCTCTCTCTCTCTCTCTCTCTCTCTCTCTCTCTCTCTCTCTCTCTCTCTCTCTCTCTCTCTCTCTCTCTCTCTCTCTCTCTCTCTCTCTCTCTCTCTCTCTCTCTCTCTCTCTCTCTCTCTCTCTCTCTCTCTCTCTCTCTCTCTCTCTCTCTCTCTCTCTCTCTCTCTCTCTCTCTCTCTCTCTCTCTCTCTCTCTCTCTCTCTCTCTCTCTCTCTCTCTCTCTCTCTCTCTCTCTCTCTCTCTCTCTCTCTCTCTCTCTCTCTCTCTCTCTCTCTCTCTCTCTCTCTCTCTCTCTCTCTCTCTCTCTCTCTCTCTCTCTCTCTCTCTCTCTCTCTCTCTCTCTCTCTCTCTCTCTGTTAACTGTGGCCAAATCTCCTCCCTTTCGGTTATGTTGGAAGGTGGAGTGCTGGCGTAAGACTAGATGGTGGATTTAAACACCGGGGGTAGGGGGTGCTCTATCATCCCTACTATTCAATATCATTCTAGTAAAGGTAGGTCAGCACAAACTAAAACAGGGGACCTGACAACCTAAGGGCCCTGACTACTGTCAGCATATGAAGATGACCTTGACCTTGTCAGTAACACCAATAATGGTAAGAATAATATTTAAAGAAATATAAACAGAGGCAAGGAAAATGGATTGAAAGATAAATAAAGAGAAAACAAAACATATGACCCTTATACAAATGCGCGTACGAAGGGATAGAACGTTTCAATGGAGATTGACATTTAATATAAGAGAGACTAGAAAAATGGAGGGCATGGGAATAAAGTTTGTGAGGAGCGTGTTAGATGTCGCGAGGAGAAACAAGATTATGAATGAAGTTATCCGGGAAGGAGTAGGGGTACAGAGAGTACATGAGATAGTAGAGGAAGCAAGACTGAGATGGTATGGACATGTAATGAGGATGTTGGAGTACATGAGATAGTAGAGGAAGCAAGACTGAGATGGTATGGACATGTAATGAGGATGTTGGAGTACATGAGATAGTAGAGGAAGCAAGACTGAGATGGTATGGACATGTAATGAGGATGTTGGAGTACATGAGATAGTAGAGGAAGCAACACTGAGATGGTGTGGTCATGTAATGAGGATGTTGGAGTACATGAGATAGTAGAGGAAGCAACACTGAGATGGTGTGGTCATGTAATGAGGATGTTGGAGTACATGAGATAGTAGAGGAAGCAAGACTGAGATGGTGTGGTCATGTAATGAGGATGGAAAAGGAGAGAAAATCAAAGAAAATTATGGAAATAAAGTATGTAGGATACTGCAAGGGAGGACAAGAAAGATATCGGAGAAGCATATTAAAAAGGGTGCAGATGAGAGGATAAGAATGGTAGAAGAATAGAGGGGAATGGAAGTATTTTACTAAACTGACGGGTGACCTGGCGGTCTAGGGGTAAGGTGTCAGACTTCTGTGCTGGCGGCCGGGGTTCAATCCTCGGTCCCGGCACAGATTTATCTGATTGTCAAACCCTTCCTTCACCTCTGACAAGACATCTTGTGAATGTGGGGAATACCAGGCCTCCACCGTGGTTCGGATTCCACGTTAAACTGTAGGTCCTCCATTTCATCTCACAATCACCCTACCATTACACAATAGCGTAAGTGCGTATAACCCGAACGGGTAGTAGGACGCGGTGCTAATAATAATAATAATACTAAATTGACCTGACCACAGGATTGAAACAGTTGGTGATGAAAGATATCACCGAAGATATGAAAGGGAGACTCCAGTCTGTGAACCTATGTATGTACACTCTATAAACAGTCGCATCAAGTCCAAGAGCCTGACGCGAACTTCCGAAATCACAGTCTACTTACAAATCAGTGATATGGCCAATGATTACACGGGGATATGATTTGAGCAAGAGTTTCTCGAAACACAAACCTATCGAGATGAAAGAGCTATATGCACTATAATGATTTACCTTTTATTCTGTCCAGTTGAAAAAAAAAATATTCTCAAATCCCGGAAGATCTAAGAAGCCGAAATTTTGCCGGCAGTTAACACTTAATCTATAAGGATGCAAAAATACTTGGTGACAGAAAATTGAAATAGGGAAACATTAAAAAAAAATTTGTCGAGGCTCAGGAGACCTAAGAAGATAAAGTTTTGAAAATAGGTAGCCACTAACCCAAAATGGTGCAGAAATTCGTGGTGGCTATGAAGGTCCTTAAATTATTTATTTAGTTTATTGGAACTACTGCATTTACTAAAAATTGAAAAGAATACATTAAAAAAATATTGTTTATATTTATAGTACAGTAGCCCCGTGGCTTCTTTGGTGCTGACTGACAGCTCACAGCTGACTTCTGACAGTCAACATTAAGGTATATACCTAAATTTTGACTGTCAAAAGTGACAGCTGCTAAACACATGTTTTTGCAGATCATATGGTTCGGCGTAGGGATACATAATTTGGTCTGGTAACTTTTCAAAGCTGTCAGTTAGCACCAAAGAAGCCGTGGGGCTACTGTAGAATCAAAGACATTGCTACGTATCTGGTGAGTAGAGCCTAAGATCTTAAATTGAGGAACACTTTCACACTTTCATCGGAGTAAATATTTAGTCTACCAGGGAGTTTTTAATTGATAAGTACTTCCCAGATTTTGAGGATCACTAAAAAGGTTATTCTTCTTCGCAATCATTGTCCATCAAATGCCCACGGAACACATTACACGACATGAAATGAATACATTGAATTTCAAACGGATATCATGTAATTACAATAGGTTTCGGTTAATGTTATAAATGGAATAATTCGAACCTACAATGATTCCCCATGAAATATATATATTTAAATTGACGATAAAGAAAACACCATTTAATTCGTATTTTAGAAGAAAATATTTGGCCAATTCAAAGCCTATCCATTGTTAATTTTTCGAGCTTTTACCCATTTCGAACCTTATCTAACGATATGTATTAAATCACCCCAGATGCCGAGAACGCCAAGTAGTGTTTTTCGTTGACGCCCAGTAAAAGAGAAAGCTGAGAGCTTTACACCGGCGGCGAGCGGGTTGCCTGGAACAGGGGATGTGTTGGCTTGAAGAATCTTCACTTCTGTATGAAAATGTAATCACGTGACGCCCTGACTGATTTATTTAAGTCTTCTATTTTCGTATGTTGATATTTACAAGTTTTTTATAAATTAAATTTTTTCTTGGCTTTATTTTTTTTCTCATTTATTTAAATATTTTCTGTGTTTATATGTAGCATATTTCGAGTTTATTGATTGAATCTCTATCATCTGCCCAAATACTCATAAAAATTGTTAGTTGGAATTTTAGATATTTCAATTATTTTTTTTAGATATCCCTTAAACTTTGAATTTTAAAATGTCTACTGTATACTAATAATAATAATAATAATAATAATGACATAGTTCAATTAATCAAATCCCGTCTAATATGGGCCTTTAACATTCACAGACGTACTAAAGATAGGCTTGTTTAGTTTATTCGGGTTGTACTTCTAGGTACTAAGCACACTAACGTGTTGGGTATTAGGAAGGTTTGATTTAGAGGAGGTGCACCCTCATTTGTGTGAAGGGAGCGTAGGAAACAATTAAGTAGAAACCACCCTCAGTGCACCCAACCGGGATTGAACCCCGACCTACCCGTCCAGAGCAGTCTAGTCTAACACGAAAGTAGCGCGTTAGACCACGTGGATACCGAAGCGAGAGGAGGTACCGAATGGAAGAGGACCATGAGGACGTCCTCATATCCGGTGGAGGAACGACACCGTGACCCTTGCGCTAAGAAACTATCCAGTTCATTTGCATTGAAATACTTTTTATTTTACACCGGGCAGTTACTACCCGCTCTGGAAATACGGCAATTAAATAACACTTGACTGGATTGGGCCAAAAAAGGTATCAGTTTAGAATAAATGTATACGAATCTACCTCAAGGGAGAGTGGGAGAGTTATTAAAGGGGGGCAGGGGGAGGGAACCTCACCCGCTTCATCCACCGCCCGGGATTCATATCCAGGCATCCGTGTCATAAGGAAACCAGTCAAGTGAGGGTACACTTGAGTCATGAGGGTAACAGAGTGGACAGAATGTACCCCAAGTTTTAGTTGTAAAACGAGTAAATTGTTAAAGGTGTAAAAATATAAACACCCGACAAGGTAATATTATTATTATTATTATTATTATTAGCACGGCGTCTTACTACCCATTCGGGCTATACGCACTTAAACTAATGTGTAATGGTAGGGTGATTGTGAGATGAAATGGAGGACCTACAGTTTAACGTGTGATCCGAACCACGGTGGAGGCCATGGCATTCCCCACATTCACAATATGTCTTGTCAGAGGTTGAAGGAAGGGTTTGGTAATCAGATAAATCTGTGCCAAGAGCGAGGATTGAACCTCGGCCCCCCAGCACAGAAATCCCCTGGACCACCAGGTCACCCACCCGACAGGGATTTGAGCCCTGACGTTCTCGTCAATGGCAATCAAGTCTATTGCGCGATCGAAGCCCCTTAAAATAGTTTTTTTCCCCTTCAAAATATGCTTCTCTATAGCTACCTCAGGCTCCTTGAGACAATGTTAGAATATTATTTATTTATTTATTTTTCTCACTATAAAATAACATCAGTAAATAATATTGACAATATATTTTTTTCAAATCCGAATAAATTACATTTTCTAAAGACGCAGCCACTACGTGTCTTGTTTTCCATTTATTTTCTACTCGTAAAAGTTAATTCTCTTTATTGAAGGCTTATAATACTGTCGTGAAAAATGATATGAGCCCTCCAGCATGTATTTTTTTACGGTGAAAGGGTTTCTTTGGCCTAAGACCAGGGTGGGCCATAAGTGGCGAGTTGGCCAAAGAAATTTGTAGAATTTGAGTTTGTCCGGCTCTCACAGTGAAATAAACTTCTGAAGGTGTATGTGGGCTTTAACTTGTTATTTCGAGCATATCATCGAAAGCATTCCTTAAGTCCATTGAGTCCATATATTCAGCCAATGTTTCCGCAACTTGTCAAATATAAGAATTACCAAATTTCTGAATAAACTGTTTTAAATTTGAACAGTTTTCATCCTTTTTTTCTATGGTAAGTTGTAACTAAAAATAAAGTAGCCCCAAAGTAACCCCACGGCTTCTTTGGTGCTGACTGACAGTTCACAGCTGATTTCTGACAGTCAACATTTAGGTATACAAAGTAGCCTCGTGGCTTCTTTGGTGCTGACTGACAGCTCACAGCTGACTTCTGACAGTCAACATTTAGGTATATACAGTAGCCCCATGGCTTCTTTGGTGCTGACTGACAG
>CABFOV010001927.1:65323-76137 GCA_902141375.1 Timema poppense
TATTATTATTATTAGCACCGCGTCTTACTACCCGTTCGGGTTATACGCACTTACGCTAATGTGTAATGGTAGGGTGATTGTGAGATGAAAATGAAGGACCTACAGTTTAACGTGGAATCCGAACCACGGTGGAGCCCTGGCATTCCCCACATTCACAAGATGTCTTGTCAGAGGTGAAGGAAGGGTTTGGTAATCAGATAAATCTGTGCCGGGACCGAGGATTGAACCCCGGCCGCCAGCACAGAAGTCTTGACACCTTACCCCTAGACCGCCAGGTCACCCAACTTACTATCAAAATGTTTAATTTTATATTGGAGAAACAGATATTTTAGATATTATTTTGCACCACGTCTTACTACCTGTTCAGGTTATACGCATATGTACTAATTATAATAGAGAGCTAGGGATGGATAAGCTCTGGTTTAGAATAAGTGTGACCACATTCGCGTGGAAAAGAGTGGAGAAGCATTTTTGAAAAAAAAAAACTAACTCAATACACCCGATCGAGATTCGAAACTCGATATTTCCAACATCGACAGTCTAAACTACTGCGAGAGTAGCATGTTATACTATGCGGCCGCTGAAGCGGGTTGTACTTAGTTTTAAGACAAAACAAAAATATCCTAAGTTGTTTTATTAATTACCGTAAACAGTTTTAAGATAACTCCTAAAATAACACTCGGGAGAAGGTAAATATAGACCTCGGAGCTCGGAATCAGAAAGACCCGCTCCGAGACTCGAGGGTCTATGGAACCAATTTGTTAATTAAGAAGTGACAGTGGGGAACATAAGTGAGAAGTTCACTTCAATTATAACGGAACTAGGTGGGACTATAAGGGAACTATAATGGCGAGATAGAAATATTAACAATAAAATTATAAAATTTATAATGACAGGGGTGATTTATAGACCACACCGTAAAAATATATACCAGCCGGGTTCCGATGGCCCACCCACTTGGATTCTAGAGTGCCTTATCCGTCTATACCGGTTAATGGAGGTCCCTTTTCTTGTCAACCTAATCATGCCGTTGGGTGTAAAGGAGGGCGAGTTATGTGGAATTAAGACAGCACGCTTCTGCCAAACTCTGCAGCATCCACGACAAAGAAGAGAGATCGATAATCTTTTGATGTCTTCGAGACTCTTAGAAGCATGCATTAAATATCTAGGTATATATATATATATCTTGCTCGTGAGTGAACTACCCTCCACCTGCTCCCTCCACCTCCTCCGAACCGGAGAAACATAAATCATCATCGGATCATATCGGAACTTAATACGACATCGTCTTTTGACATTTACTTTTACTTATAGCCCCAGAACACTCAGGGGAGAAGCTTTCCTGCTTAATTCATCAGAGAAACCTGTACTGAAATAATGATGGCTGCTTTAAAAAAAATAAACAGAGAGGCAGATGTTACGTAATATACGACGATTGTTTTCCAGCTTACCTGGCTTGGTTCCACTATGGTGTATCTTATAAGATAGGTTCATAGTGTAATCAGTCAAGGTAAGACTGCTACCTTGCTTGGTTCCACTATGGAGCAGCTTATAAGATAGGGTCATAGTGTAATCAGTCAAGGTAAGACTGCTACCTTGCTTAGTTCCACTATGGTGTATCTTATAAGATAGGGTCATAGTGTAATCAGTCAAGGTAAGACTGCTACCTTGCTTGGTTCCACTATGGTTTATCTTATAAGATAGGGCCATGGTGTAATCAGTCAAGGTAAGACTGCTACCTTGCTTAGTTCCACTATGGTGTATCTTATAAGATAGGGCCATAGTGTAATCAGTCAAGGTAAGACTGCTACCTTCCAGGGTAAACGAAGTGTACTCAACTGTACTTTTAACCAAATTTCATTTAACGGTTTTTTTTCTACCCAACCATTCGATGGTGAAATTCTGAGCTAACCAGATAATGGTCACAGGAAAGGGTGTTGCGTTGTTGATTTTTTTTTATTAATCAAATCATTGTGTAACGCCCTCACACTAGCATACCATTAAGAATGTTCACATTAAATACCTTGAAATAAAAAATATTTCTTATCTCGATAACGCGTGCCGGGACAATGCGGTAAACATCCGCGTCGAAAAACAAAGCGTTACAATCGCTCCCTGTTTGGGAAATATAACAATGAAGTGAATGGTTTATTGTGTATTTCAGATATTGATTGTGTGGTATGGCCATTTTACAATCGCAAGCTACCACAAACAAGCTGGGAACCTTTAGAGGAATGTATCGACCTTTGTTTTGACTGGTGCCTAGTTCAGCAACTGGTGGCCCGTGTACCTTTTAAGTTTAAGGATTTAAAAAAAAAACTTTATTTGAGGTATTTATTGTGTTCCTTCTATAACTACTAATTATATCAGCAAACAGGAATTTCTATGAGCGAGAGCGAAAGGGTCTGCCAGTTTTTTCCGGGGAAAGGTATTTTCACATACCTTCCAGGGATATTTTACATGTCACAATTGATGGATTTACTTCCCCTCCGAAGGAAGTTGTGCTACCGATTTTTATCGCTCAAGAAAAATCCCTCACCCCCGGCCGGGTTTGAACCCACGAATATCGGGTCTTGAGGTGAGCAGTTTACCCCAAGATCATTGAGATCGACTGGAGTTTAGGAGTAGGGGATGGGAGGGAGGGGGAAGGCCTAAGCCCATCCTCGGGAATCTTCTTTCTAAGGGTTCGCACGTTTAGAGGAAAAAACACGATAAAATAGATGGAATATGTTCACGTGACGAGTTTCTAAAACCATCGCAAGAAATCATCGTGAATTCCGTTGGTCACTCTGCACTATTAAAAGCATTATCAGCTCTGTCCGCACTTCTGCATAAAATCTGCGTGTTAATACCAATAGAATTTCAAAATAAACTCACTTGTTCAGCGTGCATGCGCATACAAAGCTAAATACAATCAGACAGATGCGTATACTGTTGTGAACTGACTTTAAATAAATAGATAAATGGAAAACGCGTATTAATATAGTGGGATTTGTTTATTGCTATAAAATAATACAGTGGGCTTTGTGTATTGCTATAAAATAATACAGTGGGCTTTGTATTATTGCTATAAAATAATATAGTGGGATTTGTTTATTACTATAAAATAATATAGTGGGCTTTGTTTATAACTATAAAATAATATAGTGGGCTTTGTGTATTGCTATAAAATAATATAGTGGGCTTTGTTTATTGCTATAAAATAATATAGTGGGCTTTGTGTATTGCTATAAAATAATATAGTGGGCTTTGTTTATTTCTCTTTCCCTCTCTCTCAACCAAGATGCACTTAATGGATAGTTTAGCAATTATAATAATTATTGTTATGTGCCTTATCTTCGACTTTTGCTTCGAATGTTTACAACTTGCCTTCGACTTCGTTTCTCATTTAAAAGTGAGCTTCTCAAGCCCTTTTAACTTATTTTATATTTATTCCTCCGCGCCCGATCACCCGTTCGGTTTTTACGCGCGTATTAATCTCACTAACGAGACAGGGAGAGAGAAGATATAATATTATACATTAATACCAGCACTTGCGTGGAGATAGAGAGTGAGAAACACATTTTGGAGAACGCAACCATCAATGCATCCTACTGGGATTTACCAATACTATCCTATTCCTAATCCTATTCACAGCCACACTATTGTTAGATTCATAGGAAGTGTACATGCATTTACGTGAAGAAAGATTGGGAAACTATTTCGTAAAATACTCCCGATTATTCTACCATTATACACAATAACATAAACATAAACACAAGATATAGTTTATAAGCTCTGATGAAATTCAAAAGTTGGTTTGATAAAGTTTTTATTGTACAAACATAACATATAGTGTGATTAGTAGTAGATGGCGCCTGCTTTCCTGTCATAGACTGTCTCCCCCAGGACACACATCGTGTCTCCTCCAGGACACACATCGTGTCTCCTCCAGGACACACATCGTGTCTCCTCCAGGACACACATCGTGTCTCCTCCAGGACACACATCCTGTCTCCCCCAGGACACACATCCTGTCTCCCCCAGGACACACATCCTGTCTCCCCCAGGACACACATCCTGCCAGTCCCTAGTGAAACAGAGTAAAGCACGTGGTTCCTCCTCGTAACCAAGTAGAGCAACATTGTCGTCTCAAGAGGATGCTTCTCTTCTTCACATCTTCACCGGAGACAATAACGAGGGTGAAAAGATTCAAGAGTCGCTCTCTCTTCACGCCGCGGAGAGGGGAGATCTTGAGCTATTGATTGGTTGAACTCTTTATCAAAGTCCGTCACCTTAGCTCCGTCCGACAGCTCCTGTGGCCGGCCCAAATTGTATAACGCCACTCTAATGTTGGCAGGTAGAACCACATCGCTAGCGCTCGCGGCGTTTGTGCCGTAAACTAAGAGATTTGAAGTGGGACGTTACACTTGAGGCACAACGCATTCTATATTGCGGAACGTTAATTAATCAATTCTCGTATCAAGTTCAATTAAATACAACTTAAGTCATTTTTTTAAATAAATATATCACATTATAAAATGTAAAATCTAGAAAATATAGTTAAACTCCTTCTTTAAAATAAAAGACAAATCGCTAACAAAACAGTAATGGTGAATTTTACATAAACTTGAGTAGCGACGGTGCCCCAAACTAGTTCACGAGATCAGTTGATCCTATTAATAGGAGTGCTCACCCCGTGATCACTAGGAAGTTAGGGGTTGTTTTATTTAAACCACATGGGTGACCTGGCGGTCTAGGGGTAGGGTGTCAGACTTCTGTGCCGGCGGCCAGGGTTCAATCCTTGGTTCCGGCACAAATTTATCTGATTACCAAACCCTTCCTTCACCTCTGACAAGACATCTTGTGAATGTGGGAATGCCAGGCCTCCACCGTGGTTCGGATTCCACGTTAAACTGTAGGTCCTCCATTTCATCTCACAATCACCCTACCATTACACATTAACGTAAGTGCGTATAACCCGGTGCTAATAATAATAATAATAATAATAATAATAATAATAATAATATTTACACCACGTCTTACTACCCCTTAGGATGTATACAAACATGTGTCTCAGCCCTTCGTACTAGTTCCTCAAGGTCACTCTTATGGCCTTGTAAACGGTAGGGCCCCGCGCGATTTAGGGGGCACCACGCTCGCTTAGATAGAGGGGGGGAGGGGAAACCAGCTTTAAGAGATATGTTTAGTTTCCACACACTTGTAATATACTCCCTGCATATGTGATCATGTGGTTTGATTTATCGAACGAGTGAAGCGAGTACACGGTTTTGACTCGACCGATTTGCATTTGTCTGGCTGTCGTTAGTGGGTGTGTCTCAAGCTAGCATTTAGGCCCGTATGCAAGGACGATGCTGAGCATGAGGCCTGTCGTGGAAACAGCCGTCTCGATCGTCTATGCGCGAAGCGCCATGTTGTAGATATCCTCTGAGTACGGGCAGAGTCTAGCCTGAGTACTAGCAGAGCATGAGGCCTGTCGGGAAAACAGCTGTCTCGATCGTCTATGCGCTCAGCGCCATGTTGTAGATATCCTCTGAGCACCGCCAGAGTCTAGCCTGAGCCAGCCTGGGACCAGACTCTGGCGAGACTCAAGATATTGCGTCATAGATCGTACTAGCACGAGGCTCATACTCTGCCTGTACTCTGGCTGTACTCAGCATCGTCCTTGCATACGGGCCTTAATGTATTAACTGATTTAATTCAAACTTCTCACACAGTCGTTTTTGGGATATTTTTCATATATCAAGTTCGTTAGGGAAGAAAATATAAGGAAGGTTTGGGTAAAAAATCAACCCTCAAATGTAAAAAAAACAAAAACAAAAAAAACGTGGTTTAATTAATACATGTATTTACAATTTAGAGCATTTCTTGATACCTTATCGTCTAAACTGTCGATGACGGGGAGATCAAGGTCTGAATCTCGGTCGGGTGTACTGACGGTGCTTTTTTTTTTCCAAAATGGGTTTTTTTTACTCTGCCACCACGAAAAAACGGGTACACTTCCTCTGAATATAACTTTCCCAAGTCCCTAAAACCATTAGTGTAATTAGTACATAAACGTATAACCCGAACGGGTAGTGTAAGACTTGGTGTTAAAAAAACAAAAACAAGACTATACTCTTGTTTTTCTGAGGATAACCTAATAAAAGGTAGTTTACCGAAAACTTAAAAAAAAAATGTTCTTCAAATCTCTAATACCCGATATGAAAAAGTTTGCGCGATCGTGTCACTAAATTAGTTTTTAGTTCGGAGATTCATAAAACGATAAGAGCCAGACTAATCTCGGGGAGAAAAAAAGTTCAATACTTTCTCTGTATTAAAAAGTAAAAAAAAGAAACCTAGTTGGTTGTTATTCTCGTACCAACTTAAAATAAACACATTTTTAAATTCATCTTTTAACCTCTTTTCAAGCTGATTTGTTTAGCGACGACATGACTTCACTTCTTAACATTGAAAAGATTTAAAAAAAATCTTAATGATCTAAAAAAAATAAAGGTAATGTATAAAAAAAAGATATGTAAAAATGAAAGAGCATTTTACCTTTCCTTTTTTTTTTACAAAATAATAATAATAACTCGAGGAGTTTGGGGTAAGGTATTTTGATCTCAAGTCGGTGATGGTTGGCGGATCTTTGAAAGTGCTGGCGAGAAGAAAAGATTAACTAAAAGTCAGTTCTGTCTACCCTCGGTTGTTGCACGACTCATTAGGGGAGGCTCACCCCTCACGAACTTTCACCTTTCCCTCCCGTGCCCTCCTCTAGCGGTGCAGATCGAACACCCCCTTTCCCCGGCTGATGTTACCCCGCCAGACCTTTAGGTTTGAAAGAAGAGAGAATATAGGCCTATATATATATATCAAGGGTTGTTTTTCTCTGACGCTTTCTAGGGTCTTAAATTAGCAGCACCTGTGACCTCCAGACTATGGTAGGTTACGGGACCCTCGTCGATAGATCGAACGAAATATTATAAACTTGGTCATTGATAATTTATCTTTGTATCATCTATCTATCTTCCCATTTATCAATAGATCTTTAACTACACACACATATATATATATATATATATATAGCTAGCTCTCTCTCTCTTTTTCTCTCTCTCTATATATATGCGTTGATGCATTGAGATATATGTGTGTGTAGTCATATAGATATGTTATTATATAATGTATAATTATACATAGATGTATTTATATGTATGATATATATGTATGATATATATATATATGTATGATTATATATATATATAGCTATTTAAATATTTTCGTATTAGGGATCTTTTCTGACAACTAGAAAATCTAATAGATCTACTTTCATAGGAAGATCCTTATCTGACAGCTAGAACAGTTACTACTAGATCTACTTTCATAGGAAGATCCTTATCTGACAACTAGAAAATCTACTAGACCTACTTTCAGAGGAAGACCCTTATCTGACAGCTAGAACAGTTACTACTAGATCTACTTTCATAGGAAGATCCTTATCTGACAGCTAGAACAGTTACTACTAGATCTACTTTCATAGGAAGATCCTTATCTGACAACTAGAAAATCTACTAGACCTACTTTCAGAGGAAGACCCTTATCTGACAGCTAGAACAGTTACTACTAGATCTACTTTCATAGGAAGAACCTTATCTGACAGCTAGAACAGTTACTAGATCTACTTTCATAGGAAGAACCTTATCTGACAGCTAGAACAGTTACTAGATCTACTTTCATAGGAAGAACCTTATCTGACAGCTAGAACAGTTACTAGATCTACTTTCATAGGAAGAACCTTATCTGACAGCTAGAACAGTTACTAGATCTACTTTCATAGGAAGAACCTTATCTGACAGCTAGAACAGTTACTAGATCTACTTTCATAGGAAGAACCTTATCTGACAGCTAGAACAGTTACTAGATCTACTTTCATAGGAAGAACCTTATCTGACAGCTAGAACAGTTACTAGATCTACTTTCATAGGAAGAACCTTATCTGACAGCTAGAACAGTTACTAGATCTACTTTCATAGGAAGAACCTTATCTGACAGCTAGAACAGTTACTAGATCTACTTTCATAGGAAGAACCTTATCTGACAGCTAGAACAGTTACTAGATCTACTTTCATAGGAAGAACCTTATCTGACAGCTAGAACAGTTACTAGATCTACTTTCATAGGAAGAACCTTATCTGACAGCTAGAACAGTTACTAGATCTACTTTCATAGGAAGAACCTTATCTGACAGCTAGAACAGTTACTAGATCTACTTTCATAGGAAGAACCTTATCTGACAGCTAGAACAGTTACTAGATCTACTTTCATAGGAAGAACCTTATCTGACAGCTAGAACAGTTACTAGATCTACTTTCATAGGAAGAACCTTATCTGACAGCTAGAACAGTTACTAGATCTACTTTCATAGGAAGAACCTTATCTGACAGCTAGAACAGTTACTAGATCTACTTTCATAGGAAGAACCTTATCTGACAGCTAGAACAGTTACTAGATCTACTTTCATAGGAAGAACCTTATCTGACAGCTAGAACAGTTACTAGATCTACTTTCATAGGAAGAACCTTATCTGACAGCTAGAACAGTTACTAGATCTACTTTCATAGGAAGAACCTTATCTGACAGCTAGAACAGTTACTAGATCTACTTTCATAGGAAGAACCTTATCTGACAACTAGAAAATTTACTAGATCTACTTTCATAGGGAGAACCTTATCTGACAGTTAGAAAAGTTACTAGATCTACTTTCATAGGGAGAACCTTATCTGACAGTTAGAAAAGTTACTATATCTACTTTCATAGGTAAAACCTTATCTGACAGGTAGAACGGTTACTAGATCTACTTTCATAGGAAGAACCTTATCTGACAGGTAGAACGGTTACTAGATCTACTTTCATAGGAAGAACTTTATCTGACAGTTAGAAAATTTACTAGATCTACTTTCATAGGAAGAACCTTATCTGACAGGTAGAACAGTTACTAGATCTACTTTCATAGGAAGAACCATATCTGAAAGCTAAGAAAGTTACTAGATCTACTTTAACATATTCATGCGTCAAGCCATGTTATCTTTCTTTATCTGTTACTTTCGATATATATTATCAATACATTTAAAATAACCATAATCATATTGACCGTAAAAAGTATATATTTTATAAAAGGTGCTCTTTTCATAAGACAATCAAGGTATACTTTACCTCCATACAAAGCTAGTTAATACTCATTAAGTCCAATTGGCACCGCTATAACTATATATATTCAGCACCAGTACGCAATGTTTGTTAGCAAATTGACCTCCATGCTAATTGGAAAGAAAATAGGAAATTAAAAGCTATAATTAGTCACGCCACGCCCCCTTTTGGTACCTCAAGGGATTATTATGTTAAGAGTGTATTTACGTAGCTCAGTGTTTTATACCATTTGCGTCGAGGTCCTTCCCTCCCTATTTTATCCCTACCAGCCTTCGCAAACCTTTCAGAATAATTGATCTCATCATGATTCATGACGTACTGACCACTTTTTATGTTGTCTCATTACTCAACCGAGGTACAGTCACGGGCGAAAGAATATTATATCCCAGTGTAATACATTTATTTTATCTGAATAATTGTGATGCACTCCTTAAGTGTTGAAACCCACTCTCTTTTATTATATTTGTAATTTAGGGTTTAACCCTCCAAGAAACACTAATCAATAGACATCATAATCTTGGGGGTAGAACATTTTCACGATCACAATACTCTCTCTCTACTAGAAAGCTAATATATGTGAGGTTGATTTTTAAATACGAGGGGAAGTCAAGGTGTAGTTTGAAACCTGCGAGGAAAAATTGAAACCGAGGCCCCAAAGATAAGTTTTTTTGCAGACACGCTTCGGGGGCCTCATAGTCTAAGGCATCAGTCTCGCAATAGCCTGAACTGCCAATGACAGGGAGGATATAGGTTCAAATATCAGTCGAGCGTACAGAGGGTGTTTTTTTATAAATGGTTTTCCACCCTCCCTCAATGCAAATGTAGGTACACTTCCTCCAAATTCAACGTTCCTCGTCCATAGATCATAGTAGTATCTCTGTTTACGTAATAGATGTCATTTAATCACTAGTTGGTGTTAAAATACTATCTAGTAGCTGTTATAAAAATGATTATATATTATTATTAGCACCGCGTCTTACTATCCGTTCGGGTTATACGCACTTACACTAATGTGTAATGGTAGGGTGATTGTGAGATGAAATGGAGGACCTACAGTTTAACGTGGGATCCGAACCACGGTGGAGGCCTGGGTTTCCCCACATTCACAAGATGTCTTGTCAGAGGTGAAGGAAGGGTTTGGTAATCAGATAAATCTTTGCCGCGAACGAGGATTGAACCCCGGCCACCAGCACAGAAGTCTGACACCTTACCCCTAGACCGCCAGGTCACCCTATTAGAAAGTAGAACAGCAATAAGAGGTTACTCCGTGTTGCAATGGCAGTCCGCCTCTTGGCGAGAGATACTAATCTTCGAGTCAAGCACGTACCAAATTTTGAAAACATAGCTACCTTCAAATTAAATTGAAATAAAACCGCTTATTTAAATGTTGTTTGGGTGTATATTCGAGTGGGAGCAATTAGAAGGGAATAATTCTACCCTAAAGAGGGATGTTGGGCTCCGAGCGCGGCGAGGGGGGTGGGGGGATTTGTTTGATAATGAGTAGAGAGAGAAGGGAACAGAATCCAGAGGCTGTCCTCAATTATGTTAAGTTGCTTTCTGAATCATAAATTTTGCTTTGATTTAGTTTGTTAGTGGTTTCTCAGGATGTTTCTCCTTCAAGTTTTGCT
>CABFOV010001927.1:78419-99275 GCA_902141375.1 Timema poppense
CTGGCATTCCCCACATTCACAAGATGTCTTGTCAGAGGTGAAGGAAGGGTTTGGTAATCAGATAAATCTGTGCCGGGACCGAGGATTGAACCCCGGCCGCCAGAATAGAAGTCTGACACCTTACCCCCTAGGCCACCAGGTCACCTTACTTTCCAACAAATGTAACATTATAATCGCTTTATATTCATTCATCAGTTTAATAAATAATGTTTTATACATACATGTATATTGTAATATATTGTATGTATTGTATTGTATTTATATATATTGATGTATTTGAAAAGAAATTACAACTAAAATGTGTAGATTTTGTTTTAAGGGCCCTGTTTGATCTGTATGTGTGATTACTAGAACACAGACTATGGTTAGATATTCGCCATTTGTGTCAGCACAGAAAGGAACGTCATATAAACTAATAATGGAGAAATACAATCAAACCTGAATAGTACCGTTTCTTTTCTATGTCAAAATTTTCATTTACTGGTATTTGAGGGTTTAGAATCGAGGTACCAAAGACCGTTATATTAGTATAGATTATTTTTGGCGATAAGAATAAGTATTGAGGTACCAAACAATCAAATTTGACACTCCTTCAAAAAAATTATTTAAATCTTCTATATTTCTGTTATGATATGGTGTCAGACTTCTGTGCTGGCGGCCGGGGTTCAATCCTCGGTCCCCGGCACAGATTTATCTGATTACCAAACCCTTCCTTCACCTCTGACCAGACATCTTGTGAATGTGTGGAATGCCAGGCCTCCACCGTGGTTCGGATCCCACGTTAAACTGTTGGTCCTCCATTTCATCTCACAACCACCCTACCATCACACATTCGCGTTAAGTTCGTATAACCCGAACGGGTAGTAAGACGCGGTGCTAATAATAATAATGTTATGATATGAATATGTCTGGCAGCCATGGAGTCTAGGGCGCCAGTATCGCAATAAACTTAGTTTCCGGGTATGATATAGGTTGAGGTTCAAATCCTGGATCGATTGAATGGGAAATGTTTTTATCCTTTCTATTACTATACCTTAGAAACGTAAAAATATTAATAACTATTTATGTTGAGAGTACTATTTAAAAAAACATGCTATTGCGGGTGCAATTTCTATAAATACTCTTTTATCCCTACCACATATATTAAAGCTTTAAATTACATCTATATAAAAATGAATTTAATTAAAATAAAATACTTTATAATTCATGTTAAATAGTTGTGGAGAAGCATTTGTTTGTCAGATTTTAATTACATATTTAACGTTAATTGGTTAAGAAGGGGGGAAACATTTAACAATATAATTGTGATGATTGTGGTGTTAGAACTTTATTTAAAAGCTGTGCTTTATATCGTTTCCTACCCTCTAAACTAATTACTGTCAATTAATTGCAATTATATTATTTACCAGGGTAGGAGAATCCTGTCGTCTGTTATTGCGTGTCCTGAAGATCGTCGATATCTCCCCCAGAACATGACGAGGGAAAGGGGGGGGGGTAATTTTCTGATGAGATGTACTTTGAGTGGTTTCATTTGACTCAGAAACACATTCAGAAAATACGATAGATGTTTCTTACTTTTAATAAATTTTTGTTCCGTGTTTTACCACAGCCCAATTTTTTATATCCATCTAACAGTTAGATCTACTAAATCTACTTTCACGATATGTCAATTTCGGTGGTCTATGCGTAAAATGCTCACCTCAGAATCCGATGTCCATAGGTTCAAACCCAGCTGAAGTTTTCTTGAGCGGTAAAAATCCGTAGCACAACTTCCTTCGGAGTGGATGTGGGAATACCTTTTTTTCGGTAGAATATGTTGGCCCTTTCTCTCTCGCTCATAGAAATTCTAGTGTGCTGATATAATCAGTCGGTTCATAAATTGCACGTTAAATATATGGAATAATTATTTTATTTATTCATACGTCAAGTCGTGTGATATGCAAAGGTCATTTTTGATACATATAAAATAATAACAATACGAATAATATAGTAAAATGTTATTAAGGCTAACCTAAAAAAAATGTTAGTTTTTTTTAAAAGACCCTCTATATAAATAATAGGATACACCTATTATACGTCTGTGAACAAATTCCCCTCATCCTTAACAACAATGAACGCCTACTATACGTCTATGAACCAATTTCCCTCATTTTTAACAGTAATGAACGCCTTCTATACGTCTATGAACCAATTCCCCTCATCTATAACAGTAATGAACGTCTACTATACGTCGATGAACAAATTCCCCTCATCTTTAACAGTAATGAACGCCTACTATACGTCTATGAACCAATTCCTCTCATCTTTAACCGTAATGAACGCCTATTATACGTCTATGAACCAATTCCCCTCATCTTTAACAGTAATGAACGCCTATTATATGTCTATGAACCAATTACCCCCATCTTTAACAGTAATGAACGCCTACTATATGTCTATGAACCAATTCCCCCCATCTTTAACAGTAATGAACGCCTAATATATGTCTATGAACCAATTCCCCTCATCTTTAACAGCCATGAACGCCTACTATACGTCTATGAACCAATTTCCCTCATTTTTAACAGTAATGAACGCCTACTATACGTCTATGAACCAATTACCCTCATCTTTAACAGTAATGAACGCCTACTATATGTCAATGAACCAATTCCCCCCATCTTTAACAGTAATGAACGCCTATTATATGTCTATGAACCAATTCCCCTCATCTTTAACAGTAATGAACGTCTACTATACGTCGATGAACAAATTCCCCTCATATTTAACAGTAATGAACGCCTACTATACGTCTATGAACCAATTCCTCTCATCTTTAAAAGTAATGAACGCCTATTATATGTCAATGAACCAATTCCCCCCATCTTTAACAGTAATGAACGCCTATTATATATCTATGAACCAATTCCCCTCATCTTTAACAGTAATGAACCTCTACTATACGTCTATGAGCCCCAGTCCATGTGCCTGCAGTGGTTAGTTAGAGGGGTAACCCGCCCCTCCCCTGTTTGACTGGTATGGTCAAGGGGGGTAAGAGGGGGAATGACGGAGTGGTCTGTAAGTCGCTAGGGGTGCAACGCGAATTTGTCTGTTCATTTGTCCTTTAATTTATTTCCCCACCTTTCCACAACAACACTTCACATCGTCTGCTTTTTTATTTCACAGTCAGCGTGACGCGGACAGAGAGTGTTTTGTTTTATCACAACTAGTTGTTATTCAAAGGGAAAGCACAAGCGCTAGTTTTGATGTAGTTATTTTTTTTAACGTGTACGCTCTCAACAGATGAATTAGTTATAGTTTTACCTTGGAAACATACTTAATTTAAAAACATCAGATTTTGGCGCTTGTATTATTAGTTATATCGGTGGTTTTCACCCTATTTAGAGGTTTGCCCCCATTTTTTTCCCCCTCAGAAAACATCGCGACCTCTTCAACAACAACAAGGGTTATTAACCAAGTAATGGAGCTCTTTAAGATATATCTATGATTTAACTATTGTTGATTATTATTGGGTCTCTTCCAGACTTAATCATATAAATAAATAATTTATGTTATTACTCGTTTGTTTTAAACGTAGTCTTCGTCAAGGACTACTATTACTTTGGGATTGTGAAATATATCCTCAAATGTACTGCGCGAGCGCAGTCCCTGCCATAGTTATATGTTTTTCAACACTCTCCAGTTTGCTTTGTGAGGCCATGTACTATTTTTTTTTTTTACCTCTGTTGAATAAATAATTCAATTATTTCCTGAACGTTCAAATATTCCTATTTTTGTTACTATAAATTCCACCCACCCTATTTCCGGCTACTGTGGCCTCTAGGGGTTAGAGTTGGAGGGGGTGCACGGTACAGTTTTATATAAATAGCTTCAATGTTTTTTATTTAAATCTCTATACGTCACTGTATCAACTTAAGGTCTTAGTTTAGGCTATTGATTCTAATTAAGGTTTAACTATAGCTATAAGTTGTCATCTCCTTGTGTATTTTTCAGTGCTGGGCCTGTTATAAATCTTATAACTTTATCAGCACTATAATAAAATAGGTTGGGACTATTATTGTTAAGTGTTCTCTCTTTTGATAGATATGTTTCCTTGTCTAAATTGAGGCCAATCAGTAGCTTCCTTTTTTTATATCCTCAAACTATATTTATATCCTTGTTTAAGGTCATCCGTCAGTTGTATTCTTGGTCTTCCTGCCCACTTTCTTCCCTTTCACCTTTCCTTCAATGACGTCACTCAGTAAGACATTTATTCTCATAATGGGACCCATACGGTTGACCTTTACTCGTATAATCACCGGCACAATGGTTCTGTTTTATTTAACTTTTCTTTGAACATCTTCATTATTCACGGAATCTGTCCACTTTATCCTCCATATTCTCCTCCAGTCTCACTGTACAAGGTCAATAAATTAATTCTAGAAAATTTAGGAGAAAAAAAATAAAGGGAACAGCATCTTTGGATGCATTGAATACCGCATCACACCCGTGTTAGGCTGGATTACCTGGTCGTCGCTTGAATCCTTGTTGGGGGTACTGATTCCCACTCTACCTAATGCAGATGTGGGTACATTTTTACCAAAATTATACCTGATTCACCCCTACTTTACTAACATAATTAATAAATGCGTGGGTGACCTGGCGGTCTAGGGGTAGTGTGTCAGACTTCTATGCTGGTGGCCGGGGTTCAATCCTCGGTACCGGCACAGATTTATCTGATTACCAAACCCTTCCTTCACCTCTGACAAGACATCTTGTGAATGTGGGGAATGCCAGGCCTCCACCGTGGTTCGGATGCCACGTTAAACTGTAGGTCCTCCATTTCATATCACAATCACCCTACCATTACACATTAGCGTTAGTGCGTATAACCCGAATGGGTAGTTAGACGCGGTGCTAATAATAATAATAATAATAATAATAAATGCGTAACACCCAAAAAGGCGATAAAAATAATCATATTAAAACGTGGTTAAAAAAACCCTCTTTAAAGAGGTTTGTTGACCCCAAGTGGCTGTTAGCACCACCCAAATAGAAGCAATAAACAATGAAAAGGAGGAGGGAAGGCTTGATAATTAAAGATGAAAGCCAAAAACGCATGTTTTTATTAATTTTTTTAAAAATGTGTATTCTTATCAGTTATACACACCCGTTTTAAATTATTATATTTAAGCTCTTTTAATTCTCGATACTTGGTTGGTTTTTAATCCCGTTTTAATGACGAGTAGTAACCAGAGGAAAAACCGTCCAAATCACAGGATTTGTTGGAAAACTCAGTGTAAGCTGAGACGATTTGTTATCTTTGTACAAATCTACTGATCAATACCTTTTTTTTTAGAGACCTCAAACACTTTTTATGGCGTCGGAAACCCTGTATTAATAGCGTCCATCTATCTACCGACTGACTTAAATTATATATGGATTACGACTTCAATATTGAGAGTTCGTAGACTCTAATATAATAATCTTAGACGTAGGTTTATTTTGTAAAAAAAAATGTTTGGTACAGCTCAAGAAACTCTCGCCACTTTCGTGTTTTGAAACTAAAGCTTTCCCTTTGGGGATTTTTTGGCATATCTTCAATGTATGGCCATATATAATATATCCACAAATTGTCTGACAAATATCTTTATCTGACAGTTAGAACAGTCACTAGATCTACTTTCATAGGAGTAACTTTATCTGACAGCTAGAACAGTTACTAGATCTACTTTCATGAGAATAACCTCACCTGAAATCTGGAAAAGTTATTAAATGTACTTTCATATATTCATACCTCAATCTTTGCTATCGAAGCCTGTCACTATTTATAGATATTATCAATACCTATAAAATAAAAATAGTAATATAATAAAATATTATCAATGTTAACAGAAAAAAAGACTTTTTGTGTTTTTTAAAAGGTCCATTAGTAAAAAAAATCATGGTGTTGATATTAAGTTATAAATAAATCCACAAATAGACTCCCTTCATTCGCCCTGAAAGTTAGAACTCTTACCTTGAATGATTACACTATGACTCTATCTTATAAGCTTCAACATAAAGGAACAAAGAAAGGTAAGCTCACTACATTTCAAAATAAATAGAATTTAAAGGTCTGGGCCAGGCGAGGGAGATGTAACCCCCCCCCTTTTTTTTTAAGTCAAGTGATAATTAAATGTCAAGATTAATTTGAATATAGAAGTAAATCTTTTAAAAGATTTCAAAATTTCCTCTATGTGAAAAAATTAAAAATAAAGTTTCCCCATCTTCATATTTAAGGATCTTGCATTTTTTTTTTTAAATGACGTAAGACTAGCTCTCCCTAGGTCCTGGTTCGGTTTAGGGGGAAGTAAAAGCGCGGGAAAATAGCGACTCCACTCAGAGCACAAACATACAAGGTCTCCGTAATTGGCTTCATGCCGAATCGGCCCACTCATCACCATAAATCAAGAGGGGTCCTATTAACACACACACACCACGCGACCCGCCCCCCGGTCACCGCCTCCTTGACGTCACACACGTTCAACTCCACGGAAAACGTTTTCGTAGGGTTTAAAAAAAAAGAACACGGGATTATAGACGTTTCAAGTGGCGTGGTGTGAAGTGTTTCCAGGGTAATCAGAGCTTAAGTCCAATACTGACGGAGAGAGCTTTACTGAGAGCTAAAAAAATTACTAGATCTACTTTTATAGGAAGAACTTTATCTGACAGCTATAAAAGCTACTAGATCTACTTTTATAGGAAGAACCTTATCTGACAGCTATAAAAGCTACTAGATCTACTTTCATAGGAAGAACCTTATCTGACAGCTATAAAAGCTACTAGATCTACTTTCATAGGAAGAACCTTATCTGACAGCTATAAAAGTTACTAGATCTACTTTTATAGTAAGAACCTTATCTGACAGCTAGAACAGTTATTAGATCTACTTTTATAGGAAGAACTTTATCTGACAGCAATAAAAGCTACTAGATCTACTTTCATAGGAAGAACCTTATCTGACAGCTAGAACAGTTACTGGAACTACTTTTATAGGAAGAACCTTATCTGACAGCTAGAACAGTTACTAGATCTACTTTCATAGGAAGAACCTTATCTGACCGCTAGAACAGTTACTAGATCTACTTTCATAGGAAGAACCTTATCTTATAGCTAGAACAGTCACTAGATCTACTTTCATAGGAAGAACCTTATCTGACAGCTATAAAAGTTACTAGATCTACTTTTATAGGAAGAACCTTATCTGACAGCTATAAAAATTACTAGATCTACTTTTATAGGAAGAACCTTATCTGACAGGTAGAAATAATACAAGGTCTACTGTCATAGGAAGAACCTTATCTGACAGCTAGAACAGTTACTAGATCTACTTTCATAGGAAGAACTTTATCTGACAGCTAGAAATAATACTAGTTCTACTTTCATATGAAGAACCTTATCTGACAGCTAGAAATAATACTAGAACTACTTTCATAGGAAGAACCTTATCTGACAGCTAGAAATAATACTAGATCTACTTTCATAGGAATAACCTTATCTGACAGCTAGAAATAATACTAGATCTACTTTTTTAAGAAGAACCTTATCTGACAGCTATAAAATTACTAGATCTACTTTTATAGGAAGAACCTTATCTGACAGCTATAAAAGTTACTAGATCTACTATTATAGGAAGAACCTTATCTGACAGCTATAAAAGTTACTAGATCTACTTTTATAGGAAGAACCTTATCTGACAGCTATAAAAGTTACTAGATCTACTATTATAGGAAGAACCTTATCTTACGGCTATAAAAGTTACTAGATCTACTTTCATAGAAAGAACCTTATCTGACAGCTATAAAAATTACTCTATCTACTTTCATAGGAAGAACCTTATCTGACAGCTATAAAAGTTACTAGACTACGTTTATGTATTCATACGTCAAGTTATGTAACATTCAGCTGTCACTTTTGATACATAAACTTTTTATCAATACCTATAAATAACAAGAATAACATATTAAAATGTTATCAATGTCCACCGCAAATAAAGACGTACTTTGGTTTTCAAAAGTTTTTATCCTACTAAAATTCTAAAATAGTTCAAGTTGTACCCAAGAATTTGTTCTAAACTCTCAGTAGAACACTCCTTGGCTAGTTATCAACAGAAATATATTCCCATGAACGATCGATGTAGCCTGTTTTGTAGTAATAATTTATCAGACTTAATTTTTACAATTCAATGAGTATGTGTTTTTATTATTATGTCTCTCTCTCTCTCTCTATATATATATATATATATATATATATATATATACATACAAACAAAGGAATGCATTAAATGTGTGACACAGAACAAAAATAACAATTACAATGTATACACTTGAAAGTATAACATAAACATTACACGTCTTCATCTTAATTAAAATAAAACTGTAATAAAAAAGCGCCAGTTTGTTTTTAGTAATCTTTCATTTACTTGAGATATTTAAAGTGCACTTTCTTGAACCGACTAATAATATCAGGAACACTATAATTCCTATGAGCGATAGTGAAAGGGCTTACCAACTTTGCCGAGGAGAAGTTTCTCACCGTACTTTCCATGGCTCTATTACATGCCACAATCGACATAGGACCGACGGCTTTACTTCCACTCCGAAGGAAGTTGTGCTACGGATTTGTATCGCTCGATAAACATTCGTCGACTCCGGCTGGGTTGGAACCCACGATCATTGGGTCCTGAAACGAACCCTTTACCTCAAGACCACTGAAGGTCGATGGTGTTTACCAAACATGTTTTAACTTGAATTAATGACTATTCTACCTTTTAACCTAATTTTACGTATGATAATCAAATTCAATTAGTCTAGTAATTGATATAATTACTGGTGAAATATATTGTTACGTTGGTATCAGTGACCGCAATGGAATAAATCAAATGTGGTAACCACGGGGCCTATTAATTACAAATATTAACTTTAGATTCATTTAGAGAGATAATATTACCAATGTAATTCCTATTCCATTTATCTATTTCCAAATTTCATTTCTAACCCTAACTAATCTGTTTTGGTTGGCTACAAAAAGGATAACTTTCTCGAAATTCTTTTTCAGAAAACTGTAAAATTTTCCAGAGTTAATGCGATAAATTTATTTATCGCTATATATCGTGATTAGATATACGATACCTCGGAAATTGGGCGGTAAATCAATAAAGTTTACTTATATAAATTAATCTTAACACCGAACACTAATATGTGGAAATTATATCATTTCGAATACTGGGAATGTTTGCCTTGATTTTGTAGTTGATTTAATTCAAATACACCCCCATTGGTGTTTGAATGTTTTAACTCTAACTCATTACTGTCACAATATATTGGTCCACCGGTGACGGGTAGACTGGGGTTATAATCCCGTTTTGGGTGGACTTAGGGTGGTTTTTACCTAGAATATTCTCCATCCTCTCTCCACGCAACTATTGGTAAACTTCCTTTAAGTAGTTGGCTGACGCGCTAGTCGTGTTGCGCCAGACTGCCGAGGATGGGGAGATCTAGGTTCGAATCTCACTCGGGTGAACTGAGTGGGGGTTTTTCCAAAATGGTTTTCCACTCTACCTCCACGCAAATACGGGTTCATTTCCTCTAAATTCAACCTTACCAATTCTTAATCCATTAGCGTAAATAGTACTTAAGCATATAAACCGAAATAGTAGTAATAGGCGGTGCTAAAAATACATACGTTGTAAAAAATTTATAACTTTTATAAATTATAGTTAAAATTAAATGACCTGCTTAAAAAAACATTTCAAACTTGTAAAAGTAAATACAAAGAGACGAAATATAAATTTAACTTAAGACTAAAGTAAAGAGGGTTACAATATTAAATTTGTAGGAATGAGTTTTTTTTTTAATTTATAGCAGAGCATTAGTACACCATAATAACATTGGTTGCTCTCTCATTATAGCGATCAACGTTCCTGACTTTTAATATAGAAGTTCCGGGTTCAATTCCCCGGGGTACTATAGGTATTCTTCTTTAAAACCTTTACTGGCACCATATAGCCATAATCATCATCATCATCATCTCATTGGGACAAATAACCACACCTACATGGAACCCCAACCTCGTAAGACCGTCACGTATCCGCCACTGCACGTGGAATACCAGGAACATCTAGCTCACAAACCCTGGTGTGTATGTATTAGTATAAAATAGTTACAAAATACTGAATGATCGGTTAATTGGTAGGGGGGAGGGGGGGGCGTCAAACTTTCAAAACTTTGATTTTGTCTAGAATATGTTTTATTTTATACTTCACAAACAACAAAATCTGACTTTGTCATTTAATAAAATTCACCAAGAGAAATATTGATGGCTATAATACACATTTAGGTTGAATTATAGCCACTTTAATATCTTAAATACATTACACCTTAATGTGCTAGGGATGCGTTAGGTAGAATGTACTAGCCACGATAATGTGTTAGGGATGAGTTAGGTAGAATGTACTAGCCACGATAATGTGTTAGGGATGAGTTAGGTAGAATGTACTAGCCACGATAATGTGCTAGAGATGAGTTAGGTAGAATGTACTAGCCACGATAATGTGCTAGAGATGAGTTAGGTAGAATGTACTAGCCACGATAATGTGCTAGAGATGAGTTAGGTAGAATGTACTAGCCACGATAATGTGCTAGTGATTAGTTAGGTAGAGTTTAGATTAATCTTACCCGAATTTGAATAGAGGTATGAAAAATCGTTTATTAAACTCCTCCCTCAGTACACCTAAACGGGATTCGAACCCCAATATTCCCGTCATCAGCAGCAGTCTAATTACAGGAATGACGCCTTAGACTATATGTTCACCGAAGTGAGCTCCATGAATTGAATTGCATGCTGTGACAATAGCTTTATTTAGCAGTTAAGCTCGAAATATTGTTTCCAATAAAACATTTTTTAATGACATTTGTCTAAATTTAAATACATATCTACAATTTGATAACTTATTTTACCAAACAATATTTTAATAACATATTCTATGTTTGATTTGGTTCGAAAGTGTTTAATATATTTAGTTCTAAAATCACTCCACGGCAAAGAATTGTTCTCCGCACACCCCTGACGTGAGATGTGAAATTTTGGTTTTATGGACATACCCCCTTGTTCCGATTACCACCCCGTCCTTCTGGCGATGTCTTGAGAGGCAACTTGACACGAGGGCTATTGATATGCAGCGGGGGTGGCGGGTGGGTTTATTCCTGACCTGGTTCAATGATCCTCTTCAAATATGGAGGGCTTACCTATCCCCGTTATTTGGTAAATATTGGCGCCAGCCAACAGAGAAGGAGGGGGGAAGATGTTTGTTATTATTTTTGAAGGGCGTAAGGTAGGATTAGGTAGGCGAAGAAGGAACCTGAAATAATTTTTAAATTTTACATTTATACACACACACTATCTCATGTTATTATAATGATATTTTTTTTCTGCTGGTTGAATAATAATTTGCTCTAGTTTGAATGTGCAATACTATGCCAAGAGGATGATGGGGGAGCTATATGGAAGTGCATTAATATTGGTGTAAAAAGGTGAATGAAAAAAACATTAAAGTTAATTTTTGGTAGATCAACCCCAATCACACACAGCCGGGAATAGAAGACCGGCCTCTTTATCAATAGATAGTCGTATACAATGTGAATCTGACGCAATTTAACCTCACGGTTAGTATTTGATTTTGTATTGAAATAAAAAGTATTTATCTTAGTTTAATTATTGATTAGGAATGTGAATATAACTGTTTAAATTATTCGTCAGCGCTTAAACTTCTTATGTAGGGGGAATAAATGAGTAAGCGCCGTGAGATAATCTGTGTATACTGTTTGTATAGCAGTAATGTACCACTTATAGTATTGACATCTTCTGCAGGGGCTATAAAGAGGAAACCCCGTGAGATATAGCAGTAATGTATCACTTATAGTATTGACATCTTCTGCAGGGGCTATAACGAGGAAGCCCCGTGAGATAATCTGTGTACACTGGTTGTATAGCAGTAATGTACCACTTTAGTATTAATATCTTGTTCAGGGGCTATAACGAGGAAACCCCGTGAGATAATCTGTGTATACTGATTGTATAGCAGTATTGTATCACTTATAGTATTGACATCTTCTGCAGGGGCTATAACGAGGAAGCCCCGTGAGATAATCTGTATATACTGATTGTATAGCAGTAATGTATCACTTATAGTATTGACATCTTCTGCAGGGGCTATAACGAGGAAGCCCCGTGAGATAATCTGTGTATACTGATTGTATAGCAGTAATGTATCACTTATAGTATTGACATCTTCTGCGGGGGCTATAATGAGGAAGCCCCGTGAGATAATCTGTGTATACTGTTTGTATAGCTGTAATGTACCACTTATAGTATTAATATCTTCTTCAGGCGCTATAACGAGGAAGCCCCGTGAGGTAATCTGTTTATACTGTTTGTATAGCAGAAATGTATATTTAATAGTATTAGAAAAATGTTGTAGGGGCTACATTGAAACTGCAAATGGAAAATATTCGGTATTTTTTACACCCCCATAGTGTTATTTCTAACAAGGCAGGTGATTTGAATTTCATTGAGAGTAAATATGAGCTAACGTTGAAACTCTTTATATACTGGTAATTAAATATTTACACTCACAATCGAGGGGTTAGAGTATAACTTTACTTGGTCCATGGTTCTAATCTCCTCACAATCAATGTTGTTGTACTAAAGTTGGTTATTGGTACTATAAACTTGGATTAGCTGTTGTAGACTCAACCAATAACCTTCAGATGGAAATGTTAATCAGTGTACATAATTAATTAATTGGAGACCCCTCTCGAATAGTTTAACTAGATGCGTGAATAACTTTAAAAATAAACAAATTATGTCCTACAACCCGTCCGAGCTAGTTATATATTTACACTGATTGGTGTAGGAATAAGCACTTAGAGAAAGTGTGTCAAAATTTGTGAATAATAAGAAGAGAGAGAAAACCAAATTATGGTTTTAAAAAAATCCTTAGTAAGCCCATCCTGGAAGTGAATCCGTATTCTCTTGCCACTGTAGTCTCAGACATGATGAGCCTGGCACCTGTGTCCACGTGCCCACGGGTGTGTGTAGTAGGCTGCTATAAGTTACTTTAAAAAAAAATATAACACGGACAAAAAGGGGTCCGGTTCATCTGACTTGGTTTGACAGTGATGATGAATATCTATGAACCCACTTTGGTGGCCGCGTGGTCTAAGACGTTACTCTCACGCAGTTGACTAGACTGCCGATGAAGGGGAAATCAAGGTTCTAATCTCGATCGGGTGTGCTGAGGGAGGATTTTTTTTCCCCAAATGATTTTCCACTCTCCTCCCACGAAAATGCAGGTAAACTTCCTTTAAACGTAACCTTCGTCATACCTAAAATCCCTAGCGTTATTGGTAAATATATGTACAACCCGAACGTGGTGCTAAAATAAAAGTATCTCTTAGATGGTTTTCAAAGCAAACGCGGATACATTTTATATCAATTCTACTAACTCCATCCCTACCCTTTAATATTAATATTTAAATTACTTAGATGATCAGTAAGAAGGGGTGGAAGTAAAATTTACAAAAAATCTATATACTTAAATAACATGGTGGGTTAAAATAGAGCAGCTTTATATAATCGCGCTATCGACGCTTAGCGTCGCGCTAGGCGTCCGCCCTTGGACCGCAAAAGGTTAAACGTAGGCGAGCATCCAATCAATGGCCAATTAATCACAGGAGCACTACAGTTCCAATATCACCCTCTTCTTTTTGGTTCACCACGGGACTGTAAAACTTGATATTGTTTGGGGTTTATGTTGACATCTGTTTGACGAGGTGGCGATCATTTTATTTTAATATTTCCCGAAACTGTCACGGAACGTTCTAGTGGACGTAATCGACTATTGATGACTACGTGGTTTGGGTCGTCTGAAACGCGCAGTAACATCCATCACTGTTTCTAGACTATGGTCAGTTTTTTTTTAATCAAGTCATATATTTTCCCCTGCCGGCTAGCCAGAGGCCTGCGTAGCTTCATATGCCTTATAATATAAACTAGGACAGGCACAACATCCAGTCCCCAGCCGTTAATTTATCAATGTGAAAGGGTAAACCCATATCATCAACGGTAAATTTTCGGCCATGTCGAAAATCGAACCCGGGACATTTATCTCAGTAGGCAGGCACAATACCGATTGAGCTAACGTGTTGGATCAATAAAGAGGTAATTGAATATAAAAAAAATATTGACACAAAAGTTACAAATATTGTATTTACTGGAATATAAATAAACAATTTTGTGTTTTTCTATTGGTGGCATAACAGCCCTCACGAGTCGGTTGTGGCTGCGTTATCTGGTAGCTCGTGTTCTTAATAAGATCACTAATAGAGAGCTTATTTCCACACGTCCATCACAGACTCTGCCATAAACTATGAGTTCAAATTACCCTGGGAACAGGAAGTATCCTAAATAGCAAAGTGTTAAAGCATTGACTTAGTCAGCCAACGGTCCTAGGTTCGAATACCTTGCCCTGTTGTCTTTTTTAAACTAATGATTAATGAATATATAATGTTTTTAAAGTTTGAGTTAACATATTTTTTTCATATCCTCTTCGCCCATCCAACATACATTGTTGACTATTAGACCGATTTAATATATTCATACGTCAAATCATATAATCTTCAGTTGTCACTTTTGATATGTATTATTGATAGCTATAAAATACTACTATTTATAAAGGGTGACTTGGTGGTCTAGGGGTAAGATGTCAGACTTCTGTGCTGGCGGCCGGGGTTCTATCCTCGCTCCCGGCACAGATCTATCTGATTACTAAAACCCTTCCTTCACCTCTGACAAGACATCTTGTGAATGTGGGGAATGCCAGGCCTCCACCGTGGTTCGGATTCCACGTTTAACTGTAGGTCCTCCATTTCATCTCACAATCACCCTACCATTACACATTAGCGTAAGTGCGTATAACCCGAACGGGTAGTAAGACGCGGTGCNAAACTGTAGGTCCTCCATTTCATCTCACAATCACCCTACCATTACACATTAGCGTAAGTGCGTATAACCCGAACGGGTAGTAAGACGCGGTGCTAATAATAATAATAGTCTAATAATAATAATAATACTATTAATAAAATAAAATAATATCAACATTTATCGCCAAAAAAAGTTTTTATTTTGTAAAAAAATCTTGCCATTAGAATTCTACTACACACGAAATTCTTGTAAAATTATATTCATATAATTAATATAAGGAATAATTTTCGTGAGTAAATATTTAAATGTAGAAATATAATTATCAACACGAAACATTGTTAAGTTATATTTTTCGCCGAAAGTAATTATTTTATTTATTCGTTTATTTCACCAAACCTTTTTTTGTCCAATATAAAAATATAGAGTGATTATTTATATAAATCACAAACCCCATAAGGAACCCAGCAAACACTTTTTTAATTAATTTAAATATAACAAAGACATCTTTTAACAATAATCTAAAGTTTACTAGAAAGGTTTCTTGATTGTCTAACAGATGGCAGCACTAACTCTGTTTGATTTTAAAAAAATCCCTCCCCATTTCCCCCCTTAACCCTTCATTTTTTTTTCTTTTATGACGCTAAACACTTTTGAACAAATATTTTTTAAAAAAGCCCCAGGTTTCGGTTGTGTCATATAGAGCTTTTTTTTATTATAAAGGTTTACGGCAGCTTTTCATCCCACACAAGGATTTGTTCACGAAATATTAAATGATTTTTTTAATCACTAAAGAGTTTAGTGAAAGGAAAGTGCGCTGTCATTAGACGTCACTTCCAGCTGCCCCGGTCGGTTAAATGGTTCAGAATTTCCAGACTAAAAGTTTGTTTGGTTTAGAGGCGGGGCAACTTTAGAGGATATTTACCAGAGAAGAGGAGGCTGGTAGAACTATTTGTGGACCTCAGAGAGTCACCTTATGGAATACAAGGTGTTTGCTTGTGGAATACAAAGTGTCCTCTTGTATACTACAAAGTGTCCTCTTGTGGAATACAAGGTGTTTGCTTGTGAAATACAAAGTGTTCCCTTTTGGAATACAAAGGGTTCCCTTTTGGAATACAAAGTGTTTGCTTGTGGAATACAAAGTGTCCCCTTGTGGAATACAAGGTGTTTGCTTGTGGAATACAAAGTTTCCTCTTGTGGAATACAAGGTGTTCCCTTTTGGAATACAAAGTGTTCCCTTTTGGAATACAAGGTGTTTGCTTGTGGAATACAAGGTGTTTGCTTGTGGAATACAAAGTTTCCTCTTGTGGAATACAAGGTGTTTGCTTGTGGAATACAAAGTGTTCCCTTTTGGAATACAAAGTGTTTGCTTATGGAATACAAAGTGTCCCCTTTTGGAATACAAAGTGTCCTCTTGTATACTACAAACTGGCCCCTTGTGGAACACAAGGTGTTTCCTTGTGGAATACAAAGTGTTCCCTTTTGGAATACAAAGGGTTCCCTTTTGGAATACAAAGTGTTCCCTTTTGGAATACAAGGTGTTTCCTTGTTGGCTACAAAGTGTCCTCTTGTGGAATACAAGGTGTTTGCTTGTGGAATACAAAGTGTCCCCTTTTGGAATACAAGGTGTTTGCTTGTGGAATACAAAGTGTCCCCTTGTGGAATACAAGGTGTTTTCTTGTGGGCTACAAAGTATCCCCTTGTGGAATACAAAATCCCTCCATGTGGACTACAAAGTACCCTCTTATAGACCACAAAGTTCCTCCATGTGAACCACAAAGCCCCTACCCCCTCCTTGTGAACCTTAAAGTACCTTCAACTCCCCTACTCCAACTTCCAGGCAGCCTTGACGTAAGACTACTAAGTTGATATATGACCCGCATCTGTTCTCGAATAGTCTAAGGCGCCACTCTCTCAATTGACTGGACTTCCGACGACGAGAGAATCTAGGGTTCGAATTCCGGTCGTGTTTTCCACTCCTCCTTCACGCAGATTCGGTTACACTTGCTCAAAAATTCAAGTTTCCTCGTCATTAACACATTAACGTAATTAGTACATAGGCGTTTTATCCCGAACGCGTGGTAATACCCGGGACTTAAATAAAAATACTTCTCCTATACGATAAAGTAAATATATATAAAAGCTTTGAAAACTCTATCCAGCCCCGTTTCAAGGTTTTTGATGACACGGCTTTTAAAACACATCGAACCCGGGTCTTCAGACTCCAAGTAACGTGGCCAGTCTTGTTGGTGTTAATAAAGAGCGATGTCGTTGTTAAACAACCCCTTGCACCACTGAGTGTTGTAAACGTCTCGAGGATGTTGTAGGGGGGTTGTAAGTTAGTAAAACAAGATCACCCCCGAGGGGTGAGTAATACGGCCAAGCTTAGGGGTGAGCTCCTGTTAACAAGGGGGAGATTAGGACATATAATATAAAGACGTGCGATATTAGGGGTAGAAAAGGGCGCATTTCAAGGTCAGTTTTTATTTATTTTTAAATTGGACACAAGACATAAAATATGTCTCCAGTAGATCAGTTTTGTTTTAATTTTTAACAGTTGGTAATATCAACAGTCGTTGGATAAATACCGTGGGTATGCTAGAATTTGATGGTAGCGTTGTGTCTTCATTTAAATTGTCTTTCATAAAGTTTAATTATATTAATGGTAAATATTCAATAGATTAAGATACTTAAACGTAAACAAAAAAAAAATTGGAAATTTCCTTTAACTATTGAAGATATATTTAATTCGTTTTGGACCTCACTTTGGTGGTCGCATGGTCTTAATCCCTCGATCTCGCAATAGACCGGGCTGCCTGATAGCGGGGGATGTTGGTGTCCGAAACCCGGTTGGGGTGTAATGAAAATGGTTTTACCTAAATATTTTTCCGGTCTCTCTCCACACAAATGTGGGTACGATTCCTCAAAATTAAACTCACCTCATCCCTTACATATATCTTAATTAGTAAATAAAGGTGTAACTCGCATGGTAGTGTGATGTGGTGCAAATATATATATATATATATATGAGAGACAATAATTATTGTATTGGCCCATGAAAATATTTACTATAAAGATTGCAAAAGATTCTGGCCTTTACTCGCGTACCTTTTCATATCACCTTAATATGTTCTGCTGTTCGACATAATTAGTGATGGGATTTTAGGAAATACAAACATATTATTTGCTTATTTAAATAAGTTGCACGGGAATTGAACCAGGGAGCTTTGGTCCAGCGTTCCAATGCTCTTCCAATGAGCTATCCAGGGTTTGTCCCGTGCTCAGAGTAATTCTTCCCTCATGGTTTTAAGGCAGAATCTGTTATGGACGTGTGGGAATTGCCAGCCACATATGAGAGACCAGTAGTACACACACATACATACATACATAAATACACACACACATACATACACACATACATACACACATACATACACATACATACACACATACATACACATACATACATACACACATACATACACACATACATACACACATACATACACATACATACATACATACACACATACATACACATACATACACACATAACATACACATACATACATACACACATACATACATACATACATATATATATATATATATATATATATATTAAGATATTGTTTTATGAATGAATAAGTTATAATTTAGAAGGAATGTATCCACATTGACGTGTGGGGATAGTGGGAGAAAAAAATGTCGGTATAAAAAAAACATCAATACATCCATCCAGGATTCGAACCAGTATCTTCCCGGTTTCAGCAATCTGGCCGATCACAAGAGTGACGCTCCTAGATCAACCACCGAATCTGGTGTCATAAAAATAAAAGTTCCTTCTTCTATGAATCTGCCTGTACTTTTCACTTGTCTGAGGTTGTTACGTCACTAAAGGGGGTAAGAGTGTTGCGGGTGGCCTAACATGTCGGTCCTGTTAGTTGTAATATATTCTGACGACTGGTCTGGGAATATAATTATATTGTGAATGCACAGGTATAGTTACACATAAAAATATTGTGGTAAGGAGAGGGGGGGCTTGCGCCCCCCCCCAGGGAGGTGGAACAGGCTATATATTGCTTCCTTGACCCCCTGCACCCCAATGGATCTTAGTCTGTTTTCTGTCGCGACCGCATTCCTAAAATATAATGGGCCCCGTGACCTAAATAAAAAAATCGCCCACACTGTGCCAACTGGGTTTTATTGATACTTATTATGAGGGGTGGGTAGGAAGGGGGAGGGGGAATAATATACCCTTAGCAAGAAACTCCTGTTCCTTACCTCAGTCTGATCTTGAAACAGGAAAGGAAGGAAACGTTTAAATAGGAAGAAAATAAATAAATCCTGTTTACATTAATTAAGTCAGACGTATTAAGTTTTAAATGTTCACGCCGTCATACTCTCTATCTCCCTCATACTAACCATCACCATCATAATCACTATCTTCCTCATACTAATCATCAGCCTCATACTAACCATCACCATCGTACTCACTATCTTCCTCATACTAATCATCTCCCTCATACTAACCATCTCCTTCATACTAATCATCTCCCTCATACTAACCATCACCATCATACTAACCATCTCCCTCATACTAACCATCTCCCTCATACTAATCATCACCATCATACTAACCATCTCCCTCATACTAACCATCTCCCTCATACTAACCATCACCATCATAATCACTATCTTCCTCATACTAATCATCTCCCTCATACTAACCATCACCATCATACTAACCATCTCCCTCATGCTCTCTATCTCCCTCATACTGACCATCATCCTCATACTGACCATCTCCCTCATACTAACCATCTCCCTCATACTCTCTATCTCCCTCATACTAACCATCTCCCTCATACTAACCTTTTCCCTCATACTAACCATCTCCCTCATACTCTCTATCTCCCTCATACTAACCATCTCCTTCATACTAACCATCTCCCTCATACTAACCATCCCCATAGTACTCACTATCTCCCTCATACCAACCATCTCCCTCATACTAATCATCACCATCATACTAACCATCTCCCTCATACTAACCATCCCCATAGTACTCACTATCTCCCTCATACTAACCATCTCCCTCATACTATCCATCCCCATCGTACTCACTATCTCCCTCATACTAACCATCTCCCTCATACTCTCTATCTCCCTCACCTAAGCATCTCCCTCATACTAACCATCCCCATAGTACTCACTATCTCCCTCATACTAACCATCACCATCATACTAACCATCTCCCTCATACTAACCATCTCCCTCATACTCTCTATCTCCCTCATACTAACCATCTCCTTCATACTAACCATCTCCCTCATACATCTCTATCTCCCTCATACTAACCATCTCCTTCATACTAACCATCACCATCATACTAACCATCACCATAGTACTCACTATCACCCTCATACTATCACCATCATCTTATCGGAACATGGAAAGAGTCTCCACGATAACGATGTACTATTAGTTCGGGCTAATATTTCCACTACTGGGCTACGAATGATGTAGCCCAGACGCGCTTTATTATTATATCAAGGATAAATTAACGGCTGTAGGATTAAATATTGTTTATGTTCTAGAATATTGTTTGTTTGTTTGTTTGTAAGTCATGTTCTGACATACTCCTCCGGTTCATAAGAGGCAAGTTTAATAACTGAAAAAAATATATAAAAGTAAATAAATAACTAAACAAAGTGATTCCTTGGATATTGCCGGTTGGGATGTTGACAGAACTGCGATATGAATTCATAAAGAAAATCTATTATTATTATTATTATTATTATTATTAGCACCGCGTCTTACTACCCGTTCGGGTTATACGCACTTACGCTAATG
>CABFOV010001928.1:0-10589 GCA_902141375.1 Timema poppense
TGTAGCGCCTTAAACAACACGTGTAAACTAGGTTTTTCCTGAAAAAGTTCGTGTACTTCCTTAAGCTTTAGTCAAATTGCTCAGATCTGTAGGGTCTAGGCCTATGCACACTTATATATTTAGATAGAGAATTAAAATTCCTATCAGGGCCCCGCTCTGTGCTTTCGACACAAATTTTTTTTAGATTCTGTAGCGCCTTAAACAACACGTGTAAACGAGGTTTTTCCTGAAAAAGTTCGTGTACTTCCTCAAGCTTTGTTCAAATTGCTCAGATCTGTAGGGTCTAAGCCTTTGCACGCCTATATATTTGGATAGAGAATTGAATTTTCTATCAGGGCCCCGCTCTGAGCTTTTGACACAAATTGTTTTTTAGAATCTGAAGCGCCTTAAACAAAACGTGTAAACGAGGTTTTTCCTGAGAAAAATCGTGTACTTCCTCAAGCTTAGGTCTAATTGCTCTAATCTGTAGGGTCTAGGCCTATGCACACTTTTTTGGTTTGATAGAGAATTGAAATTATACTTTTACAACTTCGTTTTAATTTTTAAACACAAATACTGCTGTCTATAATTATTTTCTGAACTAATTTTGTATTGGCTATATTTGTTTTTCTTGTGGTGGTACTGGACGTGTAGGTTATTGTGGATGTGGAATAGTTCAGCCCAATCCAATTATTATGATTTTTTTTATTGCAATGTTAGATTTCTGTGATCTTAAAACTGAAAATATTGAAGAATATGGCCCAAATTTGAAAATATTGCCCAGCAATGACCAAATTAAGGAACTTCAAACAATACTCCGCGATAGGTAAGAGTTATTGTAACCTTAATGATGGCTACAGCTTGTAAAATATGTTGTAGTATTCAAATGAACATGAGTTTATTTTAAATTTCGCCTAGATATAAAAGTATTAAGGTGTTAAACCTATATCTGATTTGTTTGTTTTTTGTAGTTAAATTTTACTTCGTTACTTGATTTGTTTCACGGAAAATATATAAATTTCCGGATCTTTATTGTTACACACGATTTTGCATGCTTGTTTGACCTGATTGTATGCATAGGCTTACCATAATATTTTCCTCTCAAACCGGGACACTTTTAGGGTTTTACTGGAACAGAATCATGATGCAGAAACCCCATTGGCCTGAAAGGGTAAATTAGCACTAACAAATTGTTACAAGCTTCTTCCCCCACTCCATCCCTTACCAATCCAAAGGATTTTTAGGATTATCATTGGGGCTATAAATTTTTGAAAATTAATTCCAATTTAAAAGCTATTTTTGATCATTTATTTAGATTAAAACTGAAGCCAATCTCACTCATAGAACTATACTTGAATGTACTACAGAGAACAGTATGAATACAAATATTAAATTATAAAGCATAATTTTCTATAGGCTACTAGATTTAACAAACTTAATGTTTACAGCTAACAACACTAATTATTATCGGGTTGAAACCAATCGTATTTGTAACTTGTGCGAACTTTTTTTTTAGAAATGTTTTGCTATTCTTTATCTTTTCATAGAATTCATTGCAACTTATTTTGCAGTACATTAGGCATTTCACTGTTGATTCTACCAGTCTTACTCTTTCTTGAGACCACACATTGTTCATCAGTGAGAACACCCTTTCAACAGGAGCAGAAAAGGTTCTCTCCAACTTGGTTGAGGCTAAATACAAAAATGTTCTCGTCTTTGAAGTCATTGAATAGTTGAACACACTTTTTCTTCACAATTTAAGTTCGTTGTTTTTAAAGTCTCACAGTTTGAAGAGCAAAATGCCTTGGTAACTACGATTTCCCTAACCCCAACCCCTCCTGCGCCCCAAAATAATGATTTAGTATTTTGTTGGGTTGTTTAAATTAAATACTCAGCATAGTGTATACACAAAATAGCAAAGAATTTATTTTTTGTAATTGATATAACCATATTGTTAGATTTTTCTTTTAACTTAAATTTTAAACCATGTGTTTTAACGTAAACTTAGTATGCTGTCAGAAGTCTATAAAAAATCCTATCCACTGATCCCTTATTGATTGCTGTAGGCTTTGTATTAGTTGAGAAATAAGGATGTTGAAAACAGAAAAAATAGGCTTCTATAGGATAAATGAAATTTGTTTATATATAGAAAATATAAGCTAATCTCAAATATTGTTCTAGTTTTTCCAAACAAAAACTATTGTTCAGAATAATTGCAAGCCATCGTTTAATATAAGTTTCTTATTAGTAGATATTTGTAATGATGATTACAAAGTTTTAAAGTTAAATTACTATTTTGTTGTTCATTTGTTTGCCACGCAACGCTACGAATATTTACCAACCATTGGACGTGACCTTTTTTTTTTGCCCTTTAACAAGGCTCAGAGAATTTTTTTGGGGGGAAATGAAACATTCTAGAAACTATAATATACCAAAATATCAGCTTTCATACATTCACTGAAAGCTCAAAACAATATCAACAGCGTAGGAAGCTGTTACGAATTGGGTCTGGTCAAAGTATCACAGGACACAGATGATTAGAATGCGGTTCTAATAAGTGGCTTAAGTGTTGGCGACACCGATTCTTAAATGCTAAATGGATTATCCATCACAAAATGAAAACCCTCCTTTCCAAAATGTAAAACTAGAATAATTTGTTCTGGCCAGATTTTTATCTAGCTCTAGAAAATAACACTGAATTTTGGTATGTTCGTAGGTGGACAATGTAATTGAAGGAAATCTGTTAAATTGATGTGTAGGCTATTATGTAATTCAACTCAAACCAGCTGGAATATTGTAAAGCAATTGTATTTGTTCATTAAAAGAAATTTGAATTGAGACTATTGAAATAGCTACCATCTAATAGAATTTAGAAAGAATTGGTTTTTTAAATGAAAAATAGATACCTAACATGTAAATTTAATTTTTGTTTAGTGAAGAAAACAGGAAACCACACTTCAATATTCTGTGCTGTCTAGTCTGAGTTTAATCACACCTAAAGTGGATTATTTAATTACTCCACAGATATTTATTATAATATTGGTGTAGTCAATCTCACCCCATTTAAGTTATCGATACTCAAAAAATAATTAATAAAACTGCTCGAAGGGATTATTGCTGGGGTGAGAATGTTCACTTCTTACAGTAACATGAACAGGCTTGTGGAATCAAACAATTAATCCCATCTAATGCTGGTTAAAATACCAAAAAGTATATTCTTAAATTGTTTAAATCTCATTTAATTCTTCAGCAATATTAAATTTTCAAAAATTCTAAAGCATTCAAAAGTTCCCCAACAAAATGTTCTAAAAATGATCAATCTCACCCCGGTTTACGATATAGGAAATATATATATATATCAAATTATTCACTTAAGGAAGTTATTATTTTATTATCTTGATTTAGTTTGTAAAGCTTTATCAAAACTACAATACAAACACGAATTACACATTGCACATTACACATCTTTAAGCATACTAGAATCTTCATTACTTGCAATATATTTGTAGTATAATTAGTTGTGAATAGTATCACTCTTTTTGAAGCTCTGGACCAAACTACTTCGTGGCACCATGGCAATAGTATAATTGCATTGGTTTTTATTTAATTTCTCATAGTACTTAATTATTTCAGTATTTATGTTATTCTATATCTGCTCACTCTAGTTTTATTTAGTTGCACAATAGTGTTTCTCATAACTTTGCAAAGAAGACTCTCTTTTAAAGCCAACTTACATACAAACAAATGTAGGTACTTACATAAATTGATTCTTTGTGCTAAATTTCCAAACATGTTTTCTTCAAGATTTTTACTTAAGAGTCGGTAGTCTTAGAAGTATTGAAACTATTACCCTTCTGAGTTGATACCTTTTTAGCTTCCCCTCATAAGAACCAAACCATCCAGCTATTTCAAAAACAAGAGTAAAATAAAACTGGAGAAACAAACGCTAACTCACTTCAGTGGTTGAATGGTCTAAGATGTGACTCTCAATAGACTGAACTGGACTGGATTAGACTGAAATGGAAATCAGTGTTAATATCCCATTTGATTGCACTGAAGATGGTTTTTCCACTCTCCTACACATATATGGGTACACTTCCTTTTAATTCAACTTCTTCATTCCTAACCCATTATTATAATTAGTAAATGTGTGTACAACCCGAATGTGTAATAAGAGATGCAATGCTAAAAGAAAAATGATTGCTAGCTCTTGAAGACTTAACAATACTTCTCTTTGAACAAACTAGTGATAGTACACTCTAAACGATATAATTTAGGCTATGCCGGCATAACAGTATCCCATCTATATTTGAATGCAATATTTTTTTAAACCGTGAATAAAAAATGTAAGTAAAAAACTTGGTTATGATAAAAAAAAATTATATCACTTGAATTAATCATGTACAGTTCATATTAACTATCAAAATGGAGCTATTCATGATAGTTCCATTGATAATCAAATGAAACATATAAATCATATTAGTGTAAAGAAATATTAATATTTTGATTTATTGTAAATGTGTTTCTTTCAACTTAAACAAAAGGATTTTTTTTTCCAACTGGATTTTGCTCCTCAAAGTCATAACTTAAGTTAATATTCCTCATTTTAAGAAATTAAATGTGACTTTTAAATATTATGAACATTAAATATTTGTATAAAAACTCATGGCATACACTAAATAACCAATAATTTTCTTAACACAACACAAAAACTTCATGTACTATTTACTGCAAATTGTAAATAACTCTTGTACAGTTCACTCAATAATACTCCAGAAACTGAAACCAGAGTGGTGGATAAATATATAGCCTACTTCTTTTTTTTGGTCACAGCGTTTCACCAGTTTGAATTATTTGCATATGCACTAACTACGCTCGTGTGTTAGAGATGGGTAAGGTTGGATTTAGATTAAGTGTACCTGCAACTGCACGGAGGGAGATGGGAGAATCACTTAAAAAAAAAAACTTCATTACACCTGACAAGAATTCGAATCCAGATATCTCCATTTTTGGAAGTCCACTATATTTCCAGAGTGATGTGTTTGACCATATTAACACCAAAGCAGGTCTATACTGATATTAAATTTAGAAACTAAAAACAAATCTATTTTTTATTTATTTACAATTCAGTGATTCAAGTACTAATATTTAAAACTAAAATGCTTTTAATAAAAGTATTATTCCCTTGTATTAATTATGATAGCACTATAATAAATATAAATCTGTTCTACTAGAATGTGTATTTCTTTTAGGGATCCTTCAAGGAGTGCCTTCAAATTTTATGCAGACCGTTTGGTGAGTTTAACAAACTTCTTTGGAATTTATTAGATAAAGTTTAGTTATCATGCAATAATACACGTTTTAGTCTTAAATATGAATTATATCATCACCCATGCTGGTGGGCATGTGGTCTAAATGTAGGCTAGAACTCATTTAGTATGGATTTCTGGTAACAATTAGGTCGGGGTTTGGGTTGGCTGGCCTTACTGATGTTGGCTTTCCTAAAATAAATTCCTTCACTTCCTCCACATAAATCTATGAATTTCCTCTCAATTTTGCCTTTCTCATCTTTACCACCTTTACCACATTAGCATAGTTAATGTAATATGTAGGCCTATAGCCTGAACAGGTAGCAAGACGCAGTAAAAAAAATTATGATGTCATACAAACATTTTTGGGAATGCAGATTGTCTTTTTTTTTTAATATCTATCATCTATGTAGGGCACAAAAGTTCATGAAAAAAAAATCTATCTCATATATATATATATATATATACTTGTGTGTGTGTGTGTATGTGCGCGCGCGCACGCATGTATGCGTATACTATAGAGAAGACATCAAAGGTTAAAATATTCAGTCAAGTTTTTTTGGGTGTTTTTTCCACCGAGTCTTGATAATTTTAGTACTGTCGAGTGACCGCTTCGAACGCTAGTGTTTCAACTTTTGGTTTCCTTAAAAGCGTCATGTTACTATGGCAACAAGTTCCTTACAGTGTTGTCTATGTTTACCTTCATTTTCATCATTCATTGAGTTAAAGTATGTCTGGCCTGTAGGGTTTTTGAGAGGTTGAGGGGCGGAGGGGGCGGGTGGCATTCATAATAGACTTAAAACATACCCTTGGATAATAAACACAGGTATGAGCACAAACATTTGCTATAGGAGGGGATGGGGTATGAATCCCAGCTTATTGTATTTACAGCTTTAAGTAAACCCTCACAAACCAGCAGAGTTAGTTTCATGTCTGTGGGCCTGGCTTTGGTCAAAGAGGTCAGGACTTGAATGTTAGAGTACTGGCGGTTACAATGGTATTTCATATTTTAAAATATTTTGGACACATTTAAATATATTTACTTTATCAAATGGTGGTCCAAATAAAGACATGCTAATTTTGATAAGTATAATTTCAACATTGATATTAGATTTATAGCACCATACATGACTAAAATAGTTTGTTTTTTACTTTGGACATCTTTGCCCCAAAATTAATACACTAAAGTTAGATCGAAAATCAAAATATTTTGTCCCTCTTGGGTGCCTATGTTTATTTCGATTTTAGTTTAAATATATCAATTTGTCAAAGTATTACGAAGAAACAAATAGAAACAGTCATCAAATTTCTCTTTTTATCTTGAAACGTAAAGAGCTTAATAAAAGATACATAAGATATAGTTTCTTAGATTATGTTAATATAAGGTGGAACATCAAAAACACAAAAGCTCTATAATGAAGTGAATGACAACACCTTGGTAATAATTAATTAACTAACCAAAACAAACACAACTTTTAAGGTGGGGATTTACGGGACGCAAGAAAAGTCCAGTGTTGAGTTTTTAGATCAAAAGTTTTCCTGGCCCAAATAAATAAAATATCGCTTCAATAGAAACAGAGAGTTTAATTTTCTTCACATGGTGATTTCAATATTTGTTTAATATCTGTCATGGACATATGGCTACAAATAATCTAAAAAACATTTTAAATGAAGATAAAAGTTTCACTAAACTCCAGGACACCGTTGACAGATATTCGAAAACTATCATCATCACCATTTGGAGAAAATTAAACCTTCTGTTTCTATCAAAGCTATATTTTATTATTTTGACCAAGAAAAGTTTTGCTATAAAAACTGCAAAAAAAATGACCTTGGTACATCTTCTAGGACCCCACCTTAAGGCAAAAAATAGCTAGTTAAACTTAATCATGTTCATGTTGGAGCATTATAATAGAAATATTGACACTTAAATAAATAAAACGAATAAATACAATATTACAAAAAATAATACAATCATATTATGTAGCTCAATTAAAAGTGATAGTTGTAAAAAGGGTAAACATTATACTGTACACATTATTTTTATGTCATTAAATTTAAGATAAAACATTTCTATATTAATAATTATAGTAATAATGAATGATACATTTCGGCAAATATATTATTTTTATAATAATTGAAACTAAAAATAATATCATTAATAAATAATTTGAACATATTGTGTATGATATAGAATAGATTAATTAAAGATTAGTATAAAGTTACAGACATTTCATGACTCTTTCATTGAAAATGTTGTATTTGGCTCGATGATTAAATGGAGTGTTTCTTCTTTTCCGCTCCCATATAGTAGAAGTGCTGCTTTTTCCAGCTTGTTCAATATCTGCTTGCATTCTGCTGTATGAGAAAAAAATCTCTGCCCTTTCCTGCAGGTCTTCACAGGTGATAAGCCTTTTGTATGATGTGATCTTGCCAATTCCATGAATGTGTGAAGTAGAGTCACATCCTGTGAAAGCACGAAGAAATAGTAGATACTTGCAGAGTTGTTGATCTAATATGTGAATCATATGTATGTCATATGTTTGAAGCAGTGAATTTCGATGTTGAATGCCATTCTGAAACTGCAACGAGAAAATAAGGTCTGAAGAATGATTCAACAAAGGGATTAACAAATCTGAGGCCCGTATGCAAGGATGATGCTGAGCACGGCCAGAGTACAGGCAGAGTACTAGCAAAGCATGAGCTCGAGCATAGGCTCAGTCTTGTGGATGCCTTGCTAGAACGTCTGGCGGACAGTCACGTGATAAAATTATCCACAGAGGTATCACACCCTAGCGAGAAATAAAATTCACTACATCCACTGCCTTCTATAGTGAAGTTTTTGCTCGTTAAGTTAACAAACCTGATCATAAACGCCCAGATATTTGTGAAAATGGCGAATAAGGAGAAACGTCTACCTTTAAACAATGACGAACATATATATTTATTTGAGCAAATCAATAATTACAAAATTATAGAAAGTAAATAAACGGATGTAGGGAGTTTAGCGGTGAAGAAGAGAGCGTGGGAAGAAATCACCAGGATTTTAACTCTACTGGTAATTTCCAAAAGGTGAGTGGTTTTTGTAGGCCTTGAATTTGAATCTGTCATACTAAACTGATGAATATAAATAAAGGAGTTGGTTTGTTAATAAAATTAAATGCTTGTAAAATAAAATCTTTCCAGCTCTTCACGCTTGTGGTACACTCTAAACTTAACCTCGATACAACTTCCTTTCGTTTATGGTCAAAGATCAAGCCAGGCTATAATATGATTTTTGTGGGAAGAAAAGTAAAAGTTAGTTAATAAAGCTATTAAAACAATTTTAATATTTTCCTATATAAAGTCATAAAAACTGAGGGAGGAGTTTCACAAACTACGAGCAGTTAATAAAAGTATAACTTTGTGGTTACAAGCTACATTAAAAAAGTTTTTTTTACTAGTAACACAAAAAAGTCTATTGTTTAAACCTACATTATGATGGTTTAAATGAAAATGTAGGCCTAAATATCAAAATCTCAAACGCCGAAGTGACGCAAAAACAAATATTGTTTAAAAAAAATCTGTAAAGATGTACTCATAATTTTAAAATTTTTAGTTTGTATCTTAAGTTAAATATATTTTAGGCCTATTATATGGTATGGTGCTTAGGCATCAGTCCCAAAATTTCTCAATCAAATACAAGTATTTAATTATTTAACCAACTATTATTTTTATGAGACTGATTCACTAGTAATTTATTTTGTAGGAAGGATCACATTACGTTATCCTTTAGCCAAGGCTTGAAATACAGGTTTAACATCTGAAAGCCTAAAAAGTTACTCCCTACTTTTAACTGTCATGTAAGGCTGTTTAGTACAGGTAGGTCTTCAAAGGCCAAAGCCCAGTATTATTCTGCACTATCAAAAAAGTTTTGTTATATTATGTAAACTCATATTGACATAAGTAATCTATATCGGCAATGGTACGCAAAATTAGTCACACATACCCTGCATTTTCTTTTATAAATATTAATAATAATAATATGCCTATTAGTATTGAGTATAAGGTGACCTGGCGGTCTAGGGTTAAGATATCAGACTTCGGACCTGGGGGTCTGGGTTTCAATCCTCGGTCTAGACACATATTGATCTGATTGCCAAACCCTTTCTTCACCTCTGATAAGATGCACAGTAATCCCAACTTGTGAATGTGGAATGCCACATGGTGCCACGTGGTTCGGATCCCACGTTAAATTGTAGGTCCTCCATTTCATCTCACAATCACCCTACCATTACACATTAGCGTAAGTGTGTACAACCCGAATGGGTAGTAAGGACGGTGCTAATAATAATAATAATTTTAATAATATTGAGTATATTATTGGTGACATTCATGATTATGCCTAAAACCTGTATTTTTTTAAACTTTTCAATAAATCATTATTAAAGTATCATCCGATTTAGCATATATTTTGAGAGTAATGATAGCAATACATGTGACCTGGCGGTCTAGGGATAAGGTGTCAGACTTATGTGCTGGGGGTCTGTGGTTCAATCCTTGGTCCCGGCACAGATTTATCTGATTGCCAAACCCTTCCTTCAGCTCTGACAAGTCGTGTATTAATCACAACTTCTGAATGTGAGGAATGCCAGGCCTCCACCGTGGTTCGGATCCCACATTAAACTGTAGGTCCTCTATTTCATCTCACAATCACCCTACCATTACTTATTAGCGTAAGAGCGTACAACCCGAACGGATATTAAGACGCGGTGATAATAATAATAGCATTATAATAGTGACTTGTTATTTTATAAAGAAAAAAGTGGCCTCAGTGTGAATAATTTTTTGTAACATCCTACCAAACCGATTTGTCAGTAGTTTTATTAAACTTTGTTAATATCTATTTATAAACAATTTCAGCGCTCTCTTGATCAGCTCAAGAAATATTGGAACAATATGAAGGTGAGAAGGAAAAAGGAATTAGGTGAAGAGACACTGTAACTGATGGGCACCGGAGATGGGCCATACAAGCTTCACTCGTCATCATGTCCCGAGGTCGAGGTGGTAGCCCCCAATATTAACTACCATCTCGATTACTAATGGTATGGAGATGCGGTGGCAACGGAGGATGCAGCTGCAAAGCGCCGCAAAATCTCCATGTCAGAGGTGACTGTTGCCTTTAAGTCAGCTGGTTCAACACACAAGCCTTTTGGAATTTATCGATGGAGCAGGTATGTTCAATAACAGAATGTTCACTTAATACTGAGATACACATAGGCCCACATACAGTGGCGTAACAGATTAAGCTACACCCCCCCC
>CABFOV010001928.1:21187-40867 GCA_902141375.1 Timema poppense
TTTCAAAAGTTCGGTTTCTTTTTGAACACCCCTCGTATTTTGATTCACGATAGTCAAAATAACACTTTTCTTCCAGTTAATACCTACCTGCTATTTTAAATCGTTCTTGCTTAAGGCAATCTTTTAATGGCGCAATACAATTTTACTGAAATCTATTTTTAGCTTAAAATAGTTCATTTTCCCGGAGGCAGAAATTGTTTAATCCCATTTTTTGAGTGACACAACTTCAGAATGTGTATGTATCTAGAAAAAAAACACTATTTAATCTGATATCTTAAAAAAATATTTTCGTAATATACGTAATATCGATAAATAATGGTCTGGGAAAAAGTAAATTGGGGCTGGAAAACCTGGAAAAGTCAGGGAATTTAAAAATATAGTTTGGCTGGACACCCTGTGTTAGTAAGGGCCGCCTTGGCAGCACGTTCGTTTTAATTGTTGTTACCATGGGATATTAACTATTTAAGGTGGTTCCCTGGTAGCTTACATTTTTGGAAAAAAATAATTATATATATATCTTAGATCTATAATTACACTAATCTGGGCATTATTTTATTACTTACCCGATTTTTTTTTGCAGTCCATCTTCTATCGTACTCCTTGATGCTATTCTTGTCTTCACCATCTGTAGCTGCGACAAGTTGCTCAAACGTACGTCGCAAGTAGTATCGCTTGAAAGTGGCAATTACACCTTGGTCCATTGGTTGGACTAAAGCCGTAGCATTGGGAGGGAGGAAAACAATCTTCACATGCTCATCCAAGTCAGGAATGTCATGAGGATGTGAGGGAGAATCATCACTGAGGAAGAGAATTCTGAAATCTAAATTCTCCTTCGCACAGTACCTCTTCCACGCGGGTATTGCATAGACTTTCAACCACCAACAAAACATCGCACCAGTTATCCACACCTATTTATTGGCTTTGTAAATAATGGGAAGGTGCTCTATCTTGTAGTCACCAGATGCATTCCCGCCTAGCAACAGTGTTACACGATCTTTCGCAGCTTTAAAACATGGTTCTGTCTTTTCTTCCTGTGAAATGTAAGTTATGGCAGGCATACGTTTCCAAAACAGTCCGGTCTCATCAACATTGAAAACTTGATTTGGTGAGTATCCACCATCTTCAATGATGTTTTGAAGTTCGACAACAAAGGCTTCTGCCAAAATGTTGTCAGAACTTGCAGCTTCACCAGTCACTTTAATATTATGAAAATTGTACCGGTGCTTAAAACCATCGAACCACCCTCGGCTGGCACTGAAAGTTTCTTCTTTAGAGCCTTCACCATCCTTAGGCTTTAACAAGTCATGATATAAAGATTTAGTTTTACTTTGAACAATGGCTAAAGTAACTGGGGCACTACGTTGTTTTTGAGATTCAATCCACAACGAAAGCATTTACTCCATCCTTTCAATGCGTTCGTTTCTTATACGCCTGACCTTTGTCTCACTGAGCCCTGAAAAGTTTTCCACACTGCACTTAATTTTCATGGCATTTTTCCCTATAGTGCGAATAGTAGTTGCAGGTAGGCCCAAAGCTGCAGGAATGTCTACACCGCGCTGACCGGATTCGAGTCGCTGTATTACGTCCATTTTAACAACCAGACTAATTAATTGTCTGTTTTTATTTGCAATTAAAGTGTTAGATAAATTACATGGACGTTTAGACGCCATTGCAAACAGATAACACCCCATCCCCGCCCCCCTTAGCTAAAATAAAAAACAAAACAAGTAAACACACGTTTCGTTTCATGCGAACTAAAATATTATATATAAAAACAAAGAATGGTAAACACAAGTCACACACGAACTTAAAATGTATTAAATATAAAAACACGAAAGAAAAACAAGACTCACGCGAACTAAAAATATAAAAACTACAAAGAAAGCTAAACAAAAATTTGTATACTTGAACAAAACTGCTCATAGCTTGCACCATCTTAAGTGTTGCCAACTCATTAATTCTGAAAGTCTCTAAATCTGGTGCAAAAAGTATCAAGTTTCAAGTAAAATATTCCAAATTTAAAATACTGCACACAAATAAAATATATGTTTTCGCATAAAAATACCCATTTATATTTATATAATTATTATTATTATTAACGACTTGTTGTATGGAAGATGGGGAGGGGGGGGATAGAAATCTCTGACGTGACCTGCATGACTCATAGGCCTATTAGGCCCACACAAATGGGAACCAGGCAGTTGACACTTGGCGCGTGTTCAGCTGAAAAACAACGTACCCAATAGCGGACGTTATGTAAAAAAAAAGGTCGCAAATTATTAACAACATTGTAACCAAACAACGTTCTAATAGGCAACGTTATAGCAGGACTTGCTGTATAACATGTAACTAAAAAACTTGTCATTTTTAGCAAAATAGTAATCTTTTACAACTGTTGGCAGCCCAAAACCTAAACATATGATTTTCCAACTGTAATTCAGGTATAAAGGTATGGTGAATAAACAGTATTTAAATGTTTTTCTTTTCATTTTAATGCACATGAAGTATAGAGAGAGAATCATGGCACTCAAAATATTGATCTCGAGATTTTGACATTTTTATTTTACTGTAGATGTCTTTGAACTCCTGATAAGCCCAAAGGGTTTTTGTCATTTTTTCCCAGTTTTCTATTTAATTATGTTTCTATACTATCTCAGTTCATTATAAATTTGATCACAAGAAAAGAAGTATAATTTACCTTCCATAAGCAGAAATTACCAATTTCTTAAATCTCAATTATATATATATATTATTATTTAAATAATTAATTCATACGTCATATGTATGTACACATAAAAATATCGTGAAAACTGTTGTCATTCGGTTTAGTACTGTATATATGTAGTTGCTATGTGAAAATAATGTTGCCTTAAAGTTACAATTTTCAATCACTTTCAATGGAAAAAATTAAGTTTAGATCAAAATATAAGCTATTTAGAACTAAAAAAATTCTTACTTTTGCTATATGGTAAAATATCGACTAACAACTTTAAAAATGCAGTTAGGTAAAAACAACAAAAAATGTATGTACTGTACATACCTTTTAGCATCAAGGTAACAGCAGTGCTCCATTATGAATATCTTTCCTGAAAAGTGCTCCATGATTCAAAAAGTTTGGGTACCGCTGCATTAGACATATTAATTTCCATCTATTTATAAATAATCTTGTTGGGGTTGAACAGGAAAGGGCAACATCTGTTGCACAAACTAAAACTGTTTCTCATTTCTCATAGGTACAAAATTTGTGGCGCACTATAGAATAGTATGATTAAAGGTCATGTTTGGAAATTGCCGCCTATTTTTAGACCAATTTGGTATTTCCTCTTAAGATATGATGAATTGATGGTATCTATTGTGATAAATCTCTACCTTCACATTTTACAATTATTTTATCCTTCACATCTAAATAAAATTTTAGATTATTCCATTAAAAAAGTAAGATCCTATGAATAAAAATGCTAACATGATTGTGCAACAAATGTTTAAAATAAGTTGAGATTGAACATTTAAAGAAAAATATATCTACACAATACACTGACATTAATATTTAGTACGAATAACTATTCACAAATGCTCCTTTAAATATATTTGCTCCTGTGTCATTTTTCAACATATATAAGCCTATGTATGAATTAATGTGTGTTACAAACTTATCCCTAGTTAAGATATAATTACATACGTGCTATAATTTTAATTACCTAGTCTATGTCATCAGGTGAATGCAATTGTAAATAGCTAGGCTTACTCATCTGGGTTATTTCATGGCTGGTAATAAGTTTCCCTAAATCAGCTTGGCAAGCATTTTCAGCTTTTATTTTTTAATGTGTACGATGAAATTGTCAAATACTATCCAATTAGAAATAGATGTCTATTTTTTCATTTAAATATCATTGATAAACTAGTTTTAATATTGGTGTTTGTTTGCTTTTAAAATATTGCATAGCTGCTATTTTTCAAGTTAAATGCTGAAGATTTATATCAATTTAGTGACTTTTTCATTAATCATTAATTTAGCTCCAAATTTTATGGTCAATTTATTGAATTAAGTTAAATTAATTTATCCAAACATAACTTACATTTTCAAAACAATTACATTATATGATTAACACAAAATCTAAATGATCAATTTTAAATAATCTGTCTAATTTATATAAAATTAACAATTATAATTAATTAACATAAAATTAGGCTATTGTATGGGTGTTTAAATAATGACCACACATCATGGCTTCACAATATCAAAAATAGCTAAAACAATATTACACTGAAAAAATTTTTACCATTGCATGATCACAGTGCAGTCATCACTTAACTCACTGGCAACAAATGTAATATGTACAGTACACTTAACCTGAAAGTTAATAAGCATACGTAGGTGACCTGGTGGTCTAGGGGTAAGGTGTCAGACTTCTGTGCTGGCGGCCGGGGTTCAATCCTCGGTCCCGGCACAGATATATCTGATCACCAAACCCTCCCTTCACCTCTGACAAGACATCTTGTGAATGTGGGGAATGCCAGGCCTCCACTGTGGTTCGGATCCCACGTTAAACTGTAGGTCCTCCATTTCATCTCACAATCACCCTACCATTACACATTAGCGTAAGTGCGTATAACCCGAACAGGTAGTAAGACGCGGTGCTAATAATAATAAGAAGAAGAAGCATACCTTCTATTGTTCTACGGTGCAACTTATAAAATAGAGCCATAGTGTAGTTTGTTAAAGTAAGACTGCTATCTTTCAGGGTAAATGAAGTGTACACTACACCTAAGATTTATATTTGTTGTATTTTAAGAGAAAATATGCCAACTATACTTAAAATCTTTGCATACTTAAACTCTATATAAAATGCATGTGGGAGCTAGCTAAACGATTATAAGGCCAGTCAATTTTGACTACTTTATACTCATTAGGTATCACTATAAAAACCTTATAGCAAAATTAAAAATCATTTAAATCTAACACTTGAATATATGCTTTAAGAACGTTCTCACTCACCCCAATTAGTGTGATCATGCTTTATTTTCCATAACCTGCCATAAAACTTGCCATATTGCCATGCTATTTAGTGGCATGCTGGATAACTTGAGTTTTACTAGCGATTATTAAACTGATGCTATTATCCACCTTGCTGTATTATTTGATATATATATTATTTATGAAGTAATATTAAAATAAATACTGCCAAAGTATTCACCTACACCAGTGTTACCCAACCTTTTTTGACTCAATGCACATTTTCAAATCTTTTTATTCTTAACAATCCCTTCAGATTAAGTATATATGTCAAGTCTTCCTATCTTCCCTTAAAATATAAGTAATGCATAATAGGTATTTTCAATCATTATTAATGATCATTTTTATCATGTCATTTTATTGCACTTAGATTACACATTTAATTTTTAGTTTGATTTATTAATATATACATACATAGTTAAAGAAAAGTTTGATTTATTAATATATACATACATAGTTAAAGAAAAGTAAATAAATTGAGAATAATTATAAAATACTTAATACTAGCTTGATAATTTTTGGCTAACTTCAAAATATCTGGAGCATACTTCGATAGTGAGTCTTAAATCACCGCAATTAACAATATCCAAACGGTTTCGATTTTGCACTAGTATACGATTCATTGCACTAGTTAAATTTGGTTTTTTAAATCTCCACTTTTCGGTGTTATTTCATTTTTATTCAAAATTACGTGTTATCTGAGGTGTTTTAAGTATTATTTACATATTGAGACAATGATACAAAATTAAAATTTACTATTGGAACCTTATATATTTGCTTTAAAATTCTTTGTCAAGTTTGTCTGCATACTTGACAATTTTGTAGCCTAAAATTAGCTTACACTACAACAAAATACTAATTAAATTACAGAATGGTCAAAATTTCTGCCTAATTTCTTCTTAATTTTGTAAATTTTTTTTTTAAGCTGTGTTATTTTGTTTAATAGGATGATTTTGTGTAACAAGACAGTTTCATTTTATTTCGCTTTTCAAAAACATTTTAAATCATATCTAAAAACTATCAAAGGAAAAGGTACTTGATCCCATCTTTGTATGCCACTTTTTGCTTTACCGCATATCGCCATTTTTATGGGGTTCTACCTACATGTAATCTTTGAAGTTTAATAACTCTGTGACTAAGCATCCTATCAACAACAAGTAAAGTATGCTGCTGTCAATATTTTTAGTGGAAAAGCTGGAATTTTTCTCCAAACGAAGTTGAATTTGATTTTTTTAAGCCAGTTTGAAGCTCGCACACCCCTATTAAACTCCATTAGCTGTGTACTTACCTTTGACGTTCCAAGTATATCGATAAATCCATAAAATACACGCAAAAAACAAATTATTATTTCACAAATCCTAAAGACATTAACAAAACTAATTTAATCCACACATTATGAATCAATGAATACTCTGTGTCACTTAGCAATAAACTCTTTAAGTTTACTGGCATTGTTTCGCTAAATAAGTTCATTTAAATAAACAGAAAGGATTAGCAAGTGTGTGTAGTTCTAAAGAAAACCAGCAAATAACCGTCTGTGTTCCACGTTTACACACGCCACTAATCCGTTGAAAGAATGCCCCCTCCCCCAATTCACCCAGCTTGTCAAACACACTCTCGCTATTGGTTCTAACTTCCCTCAAGACAACATCTGAATATTACTTAGGGCCAGGGCGCACCCATTCCTTGATATGACTCTGGCCACTATTTAAAATTATTTACTGAAGAACACACAATATTTATACGTTATAGTGTTATTTCCATGAATTGAGACTATTAAATACATTCTGAGTACAAAACAGTTTAAAAATTAATTATTTGTGTATTAAATCTTAAATGTTTCACCTGTCGCATTAGAGTCTAATGCAACATGATTAGACCGACGAATATCAACCCCCCTCCCCCCAATAGCTAGAGTACCTAGCGACGTATAAAGACGGAGAAGTTCCTGCCTGCATGTTTAGCTCCTTCCATCCAACAGGGAGGAGAGGCGATTATGATATGGGGCTGCATTACATTTGAAGGCCCTGGAGAGATGAGAATTGTTAGTGGTTCCATCGATAGTGAGCAGTATTGCAAAATGCTAGAAGAAGTGATACTGCCATCCGTCAATAACATCCTTGGAGAAATTTTTATCTCTAAGCAAAATAATTTCTCGGCACACAAATACAAAAAAAACTAGCAATTAGTTTAACGACTACAACATCGAGACTCTGCCCTGGCCTGCACGAAGCCCAGATTTAAACCCCATCAAAATATATAGAATACAATGTCTACAAGATTGATGAACCTGAAACCAAACAACCTGGCTGAATTGAAGTTCCATGTCGTCCAACTCTGGAAAAATGTTTCTAAGGAAGAGTGCTTGAAACTCATTGACTCCATGCCAGACCGTGTGGATAAGTGCAGGAAAGCCACAGGTGGTCCTATTGACTATTAAAAGGTTAATAATAAGTACAAAAAGTTTGTAGTTTAATTTTTTTTAAATCCTGATTATTTTTTTTCTTATTTTTTTACTATTGTCCCTAAACTCTCTGTAAGTATGTAAGTACCAGTACTACTTACCTATTGTTAAGAGCATTGAACTCCTTAAACTAATAAAACTACAGTTACAATACATACACTTGCCACCATTGCAATATACACATAGTCCCACTTTATAATAGAACAAACCTCTGCATTGATCAACAAAAAAAGGAATACAATATTTTTCTTGCATCTAAGTCATCAAAGGTTACTAAGTTACATTTAAAATAAACAACTATTTAGGCATAACCAATCTCCGTCATAAATGAGGCCAAGTCCATTGCTGTAAAAAAGAAATAAAGCCATCTTTTGACTCTAACAAATAAAATAAGCATGTATGAAATACGAAAGAAATAATAATTTTAGAATATAAAATAAGAAAAGTATTTAAATCGAAAACAAAATAGAATGTGTTCACCATGCTGCTCCATATACATGAGGCTCTGCTGCTAATTTATGATGGGTGGTGAAAGGCAAGAAAATAACTAATTTGTGAGAGAGGTGGAAGGGTAACTGGAAAGAGAAGAGAAGTGACATAGTATTTGATGACCTGGCGTTCTGTGAAAGCATGGAGTTGGTCGATATTAGTACTGACAAACCAGCATGATTCGGTGGAGACCTGGGAAAGGCTGAGTACTCAATTCAATGGATAATTGCTAAGTAAGCAGTACCACAACCCCTCTCTGGTAAGGGTCAAACTCCCTGATTAGTTCATGTTATTATAAGAGAGGCTCATAAGAGAATACCTGAGGCCAACATGGCATGGGGAAGCAGAAGGGATTTCGCTGGTAACTTGAGTGATAGAGATGGAAAGTGGGTGACACAGGAGCTCTTGGTTGGTGACCTGTTGGTTCCGCCTTGGAGCCTGTTTAAGAGCCATATGTACCACCAGCATCGGTGATTTTCTAGGAATGGTACAGTTACCCATTTTACAACCAACCATTTGTGTCGACTTGTGACTGGTCCATCCTCTAACTTCCCAATCTGTGCCATATTAGTTTAACAGATGGTGACAGTTACACTGCAAATTTTGCTCCCATTTAAGTTGTCTTCAACACAATTGCACGTAACTTTTTTTTAAAAGTACCAACAAATGCTTTCAACCAGGAATACAACAAAATTAGAAGACCATAATAGATGTTAATCCGGTGCTTAATAATAACACCTTCACATTATACACATTATACACTACTACATTTTTTCCAAAAAGTATATGCAAAAATAGGGCATAACTAAATACATTTTTAATCCTACATTATTTCTGTTGTCAACATCTCTTTTTCTCAATTAATACAAATCCTACAGCAATGAATAAGGTATCATTGGATAGGATCTTTTACTGAATTCTGACATAGCATACTCAGTTTACATTAAAACACATTGTTTGTTTAAAATCCAAGTTAACAGGAAAATCTAACAATATTTTTGTATCAATTACCAAAAATAAACTCTCTTTGCTATTTTGCTGAGTATTTAATTTGAACAACCTAACAAAAGACTAAATCATTTTGTGGGAGGAGGGGGAGGGGGGCTAGGTTGAATGTGCGAAAGTTTTTCAAGGGCTTACTGGTAAATTGTATTATTGTTTAGATTCGTCTAGTCATTGAAGAAAGCTTAAATCAACTTCCACTCTCCAAATGTGAAGTGACAACTCCCACAGGATCTGTATATGAAGGGCTAAAATATCAAAAAGGAAACTGTGGTGTAAGCATAGTGCGAAGTGGAGAAGCCATGGAACAGGTATGCTAATTAAAATAATTTTCCTGCTGCTTATAGATATTTGCTCTGGGGCTTGGAATAACACTATTTGGTGTCATCTTAGATCAATTCAGACCCAAAAAGCTTATAATTTAGAACTTAGTGTGAACAACATATCATTTGACATGGTCATCGAGTTTAAATATTTAGGAGCCATTTTAACTATCATTAATGATAATGGAGGAGTGGAATTTAGGAAAATAATACACTTGGGAAATGAATACTATTACTCAGTCAGTAAGCAGTAAGACATCTCTCCTGCTGTTAAGGAGTGTAAAACTAAGAATATACAAAACATTAGCTTTACCTGTTGTTCTCTATGGTTGTAAAACATGAAATCTTTATATGACTAAAATAAATGTAGGGTGTTCAAAAACAAAGTACCTAGGGAGATATTTGTTTCAAAAATAGATCAAGATGTTGTGAGTGGAGGTGGTTACATAATGATGAGTTACATTTCTTGTACTCATTACAATACATTGTTAGAATAATAAAATCTCCCAGATTACGGTTGGCAGGACATGCAGCGGGAATAGCAGGATATAGAACAGTCTTCAAGATATTGACTGGCAAACCTAATAGGGCGAGACTATGGGGAAGACCTATAAGCAGATGGGACGATACCATCAGAATGGATCTGAAAGAGTTAGGGTGTAATGAGGTAAATTGGATAAAACAATCTCAAGATAGAAATAAGTGGTGTACTTTTGTAAGTTTGACATTGAACTTTTGCATGCCTAATGCCATAGAGTAAGTGATCAGATAGAAAGTATTAAGTATAGACAAGCAAGCAGATAAAAACACAAACTTGATAAAATGAGAAGTCCCAAAATATTATACACACTTGTTTTACATACCATTCTTAAATTACTTTCTTTATCAAATAGAACAGAGATATCGTGTTTTTTTTAATGTTTCAAAAGATATTAAAAACAGTTTACAGAAAAAATCTTCCTTATGAAAATAACCTATAAACATATATCATGATGGTTATAGATTAAGGGTTTGAATATATAAATTGGTTGGTTGATGTTAATTATTATTATTATTAGCACCGCGTCTTACTACCCGTTCGGGTTATACGCACTTACGCTAATGTGTAATGGTAGGGGGATTGTGAGAGGAAATGAAGGACCTACAGTTTAACGTGGAATCCGAACCACGGTGGAGGCCTGGCATTCCTTTGATGTTAATTAAAGTAAACTTACACTGTCACCATTATGTTTCATTCTATAAAAAATAATTATTTCTTCTACTGCAGGGATTACGAGACTGTTGCCGCTCCATTCGTATTGGCAAAATTCTTGTGGAGTCTGATGCAGATACTCATGAGGCACGAGTAGTATATGCTCGCTTACCCGAGGGTATTTCCACTAGGAAAGTACTGCTAATGTATCCTATTATGAGTAAGTTATATTGTGTGATCAAATTGTACTTTAAAACTTATCTAAAATGTGTTCCTTTGGAGATGAATCTAAATAAAAATAATACCCTTAACAGTTTTGGTTTATGAACAAATAGGAGGAAATTGAAGCTATATAGAAAAAACTATTAGGTTTTTTTTTTCACTATCACATTAAAGTATGATAGTTACTAGATATTGTATGGATACCGGTATTAATGCTAGATGTTATGAATGAACATGAAGATGGCTCCTCTATTGAGTTAATGTGTATAATAAGATGATAATAAAATATTGGATATTTTGTTTAACATTTACATCCTTAGTGGAGCTTATGATTAATAAAGCTAGATTGATTTGTATGTAAAATAAATCAAAGGAAATTTTTTATCAATCTTATTTGTAGGTTAGATTTACCATAAGTAGGGAAGCTCTTTATAAACTTGTAGACTAAAAATATACTTTTATACGATGAACTTTCTCATTTCATAAGTTACTTTTAATGGAACTAGGTTCCTTTCAAATTGTTTTAAAATACAGAAGATTAACAAAAATATGGAAGTTTTTATGTATGTATAGTTGTACCTTTGTTAGTTACAATAATTATAGCCGCATCAATTTAAATAATATCTTTAAAAATAAACAACACATTTTCAATGGTAATTTTTATTTGTTTTAACAAGAGTTGCCTTATATAATATTTTATTTCAGTAAGGTTTGATCTCAGAAATGAAAAAAACCATACTAAGTCGGACTGACCACTTTTTCAGCAGCAGTAGAGTACATAGCTTGGGGGAAAGGCGAGGTGATGGCCAACCCAAGTGGCAAACTAAAGAAAGCAAAAATTTTCATTAACTCTTGTAAAAAATATTTTTGTAGGGGAATAAACATGAACTGTGATTATTTTCACATAAGGTATTATATGCAATACGCGCTTGTTAACTCTAGTAATGTACCCTTCATTTACCATGAAAGATAACATGCTTGCCTTAAATTGTTATATTATGGTGTAGCTTATGAGATAGAGCCATAGTATTTCCGTAAAGGTAATGCTACCTTTCAGGGTATACCCAGGATAGATTATTTTAGTTTTTGTTGTAATTGGATTGAATCCTGTATTTCTAAAATCTGAATCTTAAATTTTCTTTTGAATCTCAAATCCAAATTCAAATTATTATATTTTTTTTAAAGTCTAAAGTGAAAATATTTATGATTGAATTTTAAATAAGTTGTTCAGGCCTTAATGCAACTGATGAATACATTTTGTTTTGTCATTTATATTATGTCATAAACAACAAATAAAACACATTTTTAGTAAATTAATGATATTAATACCATTTTGTCCTAGTTGTAGTTTTCAGGGTCTATACGGTCCTTGAAAGACCTGGAATTCAATGTGTGTCTGTTCAAGGCCTGGAAAAGTCGCTAAATTGCTCTAGGCCTTGAAAAGTCCTGGAATTTACAGGTTTCAATATGTATTTTTTAAATTGTTGTAAAGAATGGCTGTAAAGACCCTGATTTAAGATGCACTCGGGCGTGAAATATCTAGCGCATCCTTTTTGATCAAGCATTAGTTGTTGTCTGCTGTTTACTTTACTCTTAGCTGCTCTTCCCGCTTCTTTTGTTTTATTTGTTATCGCGTCATCAGCTCAGAGATAGTCACGCCCATGGCATGGGATCTCATCTCTATGGGGGCAAGGGGAAACAGTGTTAACTTCTCTGGCAAATGCTTTAGCGCTACTGTCAATTAAATACATTGTTTTTACTTTAATTTCCTCTATCTCAATTCATGTGCATTCACAATTTTTTTATAATTTGCTTTAAAACTGTCATTTTTAATAATTCTTTTGAGATTTTGGACCCCCTTTTAACACTTTAAATACTTATAATTACAGGTTTTCTCTAAAATTCTCGCCAATAGCTATTAGTTCATCTCCCATCTACCTTAGTGCTTAAATTATTGTTCTAGCCATACTACAATATATATTGAATCTAGAATGACTGCACTAACCAATAAACCAAGGAGAGTGAATTAAGTGACAACAAAGTTAGATTCCTATTTTTATAGTCCTATCTGTTCATTAAATGAAGTGAAAAGTTATTGTTTTCCATCTATTTAAAAGTTGGTATGGCCTTTAATGGTTTTATTGATGTGTTTAACTTTTGGCAGTATGAGAAATAGCAATTTTAGGGCCGTATGCAAGAACTTGACTAAGTGAACACTTGCGTGGGTTTGCTTGCATCATCATAGGCAGGGGCAGATTTACGACTCCAACGCCCATAGGCACTAGATAATTTGCCGCCCACTTTTCCTAACTTCATTAACTTCATTTCTAACCTTCTAAAGTCCCGTTTCTGCCCCTATCAGCCCTCATACACCAACAGATATATACCATATACACAAGTGCTATCTGTGGATTGACAGATAAAAAGTGCTTAAATTATTTTATTATTTATTATAGTGAGGTTTTAAAAGTAGTAAGAATCTAAGCAAAGACTTAAGAAATTGAAATAGTTACTCTTACACTATCACAACACACAAATTCAAATATTATGTGATTTAAAAATACAAAGTCTGCACTAGTAGACTGTAGAATATGTTACTACAGATAAAATATAAGCATTTATATAATAAGAAAGTCTTTCACCTTGATTTCTGCTGAGTGAACTGGTCAATGATGCCAGACAATAAGTGACCTTCAATTAAGATGATTATCAATAAATTAAGGCGATATGCTCATCTTGGTATGCAGATACAGCAAACCACAATAATCACACACACGATGAAGCCATAAAATTATTTTAACTGGCAGAAAAATATATATATATTTTTATTCGGCATTCAAAATTTGCCGCCCCTAAAATCTGCCGACGTAAGCATGTGCCTACTAGGCCTATGCATAAATCCACCCCTGATCATAGGTTAAAAGGTGGAGCGATAGCCACCATACGTTCTTGTATACCACTCTTAGTCTTTAAAAAGTCCTTAAATCTATGTTTCATGTGTCTCCAAGAACCCTCTTACCCTGTTACTCTCCCAACTACACAAGTCTATATAATTTATTTTACCAATTACTTAAAATTGTTACTTGTACTTGAGATGCTTTTTTGACATTTTTAAAAATCTTGAATTTCTTGAATATCATAGGATTCAAGGAATTGGGGATTTGATCGTTCCATCTCTAGTTTTTGTGTTTGGTGTTATAATTTGCAATTTAACACATAATGACTCAATAGTCTCATTTTACTTGGTTGATAATGAATCAAAATTGGATTGTCTGTATCATTTTACCTAAAGGGATGACGTGGTGAAGGAAGAAAGGGTTATTTTAGTCTGTCACCTCTTTTTACCTTTAATTTAAGCATTTTGGAGATGGAAAATTAAAAACAAATTGGACATATATGTGATTGAGTGAATAACATAAAAAATAATAAGGTATACATTACATTTAACATGTGGGCAAAAAGGGTGTAGACTAGGTGGTTAAAAGAATATATTTAAATTTTAATGAGTAAGGTAATTGATATAAAAAATATAAATATAAACTGTATAATATTATTGAGCTTATTTTACTTCTGTCTCATGGGAGCTCCGACATAGAATGACTATTTTATAACTCGCCCCAGGCACAAAAAAAACCTAGCTATATCACTGAACGATAAAACTTGAAGAAAAAGACATGTTAACTTAAATAGCTTATTTACTATATGAAATGCTGTACAGTATGTTACTCTATTTCATTAGGAACTCGAAAGTTAATTGTAACACCTATCCCTATCTTGAGCTAGTTTTATCCAGTCCACCACATTACACCCTATCTCTTTCAAGTCCATTCTAATATGCATCTAAGTATTCCCACTGGTTTCTCCCCATAGGTTTGCCAATCATTATCTTCACTATAATATGTTGGTCAGTGTTTTTATCAATTGGTTCAAAAAGCCATAATTTTGGTTGACTCTTTCCTGTACAAACTAAAATAATTTGTAATAATATATATATATATATATATCTTTTTTTTTTGTTAAGGTACTGGTAACACTGTCATTAAAGCTGTGACAGTTTTAAAAGAGCACCATGTGAAGGAAGAAAATATAGTTCTGTCTAACATATTTTGCACTCCTTTTGCAGCAAAAATGATCACTTCAACTTTTCCACAGGTGAGTAAGAGATCATCCATAAACCACGTAACGCTTTTTTGTTACCTTTTTAGCCTCCCTTCCGCATGTAACAGCAAGTAGGCATTTAGCCAGACCCCTTTCCCCCTCTCTCCCCCAACCTTTGTCATGTAACTTTTCTCAGCAAGAGTGAATGTTATTTCATAGGGAAGTTTTCATGATACTAAAAGAGGAACTTATTATTATTATTATTTATGGATAACTGTACATACAAACAAGTATTTGGAAAGTATAAGAGTTTACTAAAGTATATAATACTACAATGCACTCCTCACATGAGCTAGTCAGTTAGTTTAATATCACAATCAAATAATTTAATACTGCTCTGCAGCCAATAAGTTGTCAGAGGAAATAGCTTCATATTTAAACAGCCACATCATCTGTCCACATAGGAGTAAGCCAATCACTCATTGATTTAATGACATAGATTGACTTATTGGGTGAAACTTCACCTTGAACTGACAAGTCCATTATATCTACATCCACTTTTTCAAGCCATTAAATGTGTTTAGTTAAATCTGGGCCTTAAAAAGTGCACAACAGCTCATTTTTGCATCGGGTCATAATATTAACAGGCTTCACCCTAGTTACACTCTGTTTCAAAGTGCTTGCAGGATGGTGTTTTGTTGGAATCTTAATGCTCTTCTTCGAGGCAAAGTATTTGCCGCAATCAGGACTCTCAGAGAAGCTTATAAAGAAAATACTTATTAGTTTAAAAACATAATATTTTTTCTTTTCTCTATTTTAAATTTCTTTTGTTGCATATTGATTTTCATCCATCATAGATTGTTGTTGATATTTGAGTATGGTAGATTTAATTATCTGCTTGTACTTTTGTGGTGTACAAATAAAAATAAGAAAACAAAAAGGTCACTGCAAGAAATAGTTTCGTTTATGTGACCAGCAATGCAATGAATGAGTTCTAATCAAATTATTCAATAAAAAGCTGAATAATAAGTGCATTATATTATATAAATGAACAAAATGAAGATTGCACATTATATCTTATAAATACAAGCTAGTAGAGAGTAAATAGAAAAAAGTAGTATGTAATTAATTTGTATTGTTGTTCTTTTCCACGATGTCTACCAATACTGGAAATATACTTGATTTTATTTTTGATACCGGAAATACTGGAATTTTAAATCGGATACTGGAAAAATATTCAGCCTTTTTACATCAGGTAAAATGTTGGATTAAACGTTTTGAGGCCCCTGATATTATTTGGACTACTGACAGTTTTATTTTGACCACCCCTCAATTACTCCCCCTCTGGTCTATCTGGTTTACCACACAATTAGTTTACCTTATAGATGACCATGCAGAGGAGATGTTTGCCTCACTTGCTGACCTTTCTATTCTCAGTCTCTACACTAAGCCCTCCCTCCCCCTTACATACTAAAGAGAAAAACAAATAACTGTTTTGACTACACTAGCAGCCAACCACCCCGTTACCCCCTTTTTTCCCAGCAGTAACCATTATGAGTGATGAGCTACCAGTAATTGCTAAAGTTCAAACACCACTTTAAACTATTGGTGTACCTGCCTGACCTTGATATTCCAATGGCACAGTACAGTATTTGTTGTGTTCTTCACTTCATCCCCCCTCTCACTCCTTCCCACCCCTATCCTTCCCTATCCGCCCAAAAAAAACTACCTTTCCTAAGCTTGGCCTAGTGTGAGTATTCTGCAGATCCCACTTGTTTATCTTGTGACCTTTGTGTTTAAGAAGAAATGAGTAAACTCAGAGGAAAAATTTCTTTTAAAGGTGATTGGTTGGACAGTACAGTGTTTAAAGATAGGCTGTGGTTACAAAAAGTGGATTGTGATAAAAGTAAAGGCCATTTTTCTTTGTGTAAAACTAACTTTGATATAAGTAACATGGGAATATCTTCAATCCGATCTCATGCCAAGGGATAGAAGCATGTTTACAGAGTGAAAGCTGCTAGTGGGAGCAAAAAAATATTGGACTTGGTCGCTACGGCCAAAACTGCAGTGTCATCTGTAGGTCTACATTAAGATGTACATTTTAGTGTTAATGACCATGAAGTAGTTTTGAAACCTGAAACTAGACCCGGTTGCTCTATTCAGTGCTTCCTTGTCAAAGATGAAGTTTCTCGTGCTGAAATATTGTGGACAAGTAATTGTGTCAAGTAATGACACATTCTTCTGCTAAAAGTTTTTCTGATTGTAGTGATCTTTTTAAAGTAATGTTTTTTGATAGTGATATTGCCCAGAAATTTCAAATGCATAAAAAAAACTTTGATATGTCATCATGTATGGACTAGATCCTTTATTCTAAAGCGACCTTGCGAATATGGTTAATCATCGCTCATTTTATTGTATTTAATTTGATGAGAGCATAAATAATGTGGCTCAGAAGACCCAGATGGATGTTGTTAGTTTGCTTCTGGAGTGAAAATGACATTCATACAAGATTTTGCTTTTTAGGTCATGTAACAGCTCAAGATATATAAATGAACTTTACATCTGCACTAAAAGACGGGGGCTTGGATCTTAAAGTTTCCATGGATGGACCAAATGTAAACCTCAAATTTTTAAATGATCTCAAAAGTTACTTGAAGATTCTCCAAGATCCTGAGTTACTGGAATTTGGAACTTGTTCTTTACACATCGTCCATGGTGCTTACAAAACAGCACATGCTAACTTTAGTTAGACTACTAACCAGTTTTTGCACTCACAATATTATTTATTTAAAGATTTTTAAACAAGACGTGCAGACTATCAAAGAATAACAAGATCATCTCTCTACCCGATGAAGTTTTGTTCTATTAGATGGGTAGAAAACTCAAGGGTGTTAGAGAGATCAATATCAATGCTGCTATATCCAAACAGTATTTTTATTCTAACAAGCATCCTCCAAAATCTGATAATTTTCAAACATTAAGCAATTTTGTGAAAGATGAACTTCTGACATTAAAGTTGAGATTCATGCTGTCAGTTTCACTTGAGTTGGAGCAATTTCTCAACGAGTATCAGAGCAATCAACCTCTATTGCTATTTATGGTTGTAGATTTAAATAAACTACTTAAGCACTTGATGAACAGAATTGTAAAATGTGACATAATAAATTCATAAAATACTTCCAAAAAATTGTTAACCGTTGATTTAAAGAAACAATCCAACACAAAATCACTCCCTACTGTAGATATTGGGTTCGCTGCATCAGCAGCTTTGAAAGGAATTAAAGACATCAAGATACTTCAGTTCAGAGGAGATTGTCATAAATTCCTAGTTGATCTCTGCAACAAACTTTTACATAAGTGTCCTCTCTCCTACAAAATTGTCAAGGAGGCTAGTTGTTTCTCTCCAGCAGTCATGCTCAATCCATCTGCTAGCACCTATAGGATAACCCCTGCATTAGAACTCCTACTAGACAAGAAACAACTATCTAGCGTGCAAGCCGATGTAAAAAGAGACTACTTGGACTTTGTATCAAAGCAAGAAGTTATTGACTACCTTAAACATTTCACTTCAAATAGTAACCAGCTTGATATGTTCTTCATGAATATTTTTTCTAGAGTAAATGTATCCCAGGAACAATATTTCACTCAAAAAAATTCTTGTTCTCTTCCATAGCAATGCAGCCGTTGAGCGAAGTTTTTCTGTGAATAAAGAATGTCTGGTTGAAAACCTACATGAGGACAGTCTTATTGCTTAACATGTAACTTATAATGCAGTCACTGCAGCCGAGGGACTTCTAAATATGACAATTTCAAAAAAGATAAGTCATGCTGTGAGGAATGCATCAGGAATAAGGAAAGAAGCGCTTGAAACAAATTAAAAGATTGAAGTAGACTTAAGTCAAAAAAGAAAAACAGCATCTGAAGAAATAAGAAAATTATAAGCGAAAAGAACAGTTTTGCAGAAAGCAAAGGAAGAGGCAGAAGTGTTAGAACATTAAATGCAAAAATTGAAAAAGTTTTGTGGTTGAATGAATTTTAACTTTTGTCTACATTCTAAAAAAATATTTTGTTTTTGGGTTTCATCATCTTAATTTTTAATAATGTTTGGTAACTGCAATTATCTTTATTTCCAAATAATTTTTATCAACATAATATTTGTTGGTTATTTTTCATTTAAGATTCTGTATTTTTATTACTATATATTTATCATCATCATTATTATTATTATTATTATTATTTAACACCGCGTCTTACTACCTGTTCGAGTTATATGCTTTAAGTACTAATTACGCTAATGGATTAGGAATTGGGAGGGTTGAATTAGAGGAAGTGAACCCTCATTTGCGTGGAGGGAGAGTCTAAAACCATTTAGGAAAAACCACCCCCAGTTCACCCAACCGAGATTTGAACCTCGATCTCCCCGTCCTCAGCATTCGAGCTCAAAACGACTAACACGTTAGCCAACTACGCCACCAAGGCGGATTATATATTTATTAAACAAATTCATTATCAAAAATATAACTTGTGGAAAGTATTGACTGTCAAGGGGTGGTGGGGATAATAGTATAGTTTTTTATGGTAGAGTAAACTCCCTGACTATACTCATTCTTTGAAGTTGGGCCACCAAGGCTGATTACTTATACTTCTAAAGTTCTACAAGTGAGTTGAAACGACGTACCAATTTTGCCGGAAGAGATATTTTCACATACCTTCCAGGGTTCTTTTACATGCCACATGGAACCGACAGCTCTACTTACCCTCCAAAGGTTGTTGAGCTATGATTTTTTCTCGCTCAATTAAAAGCCTTTGTCCTCTGTTGGGTTCGAACCCACAAACATCGGGTCCTGAGGTGAGCACTTTACCCCAAGACCACCGA